>CP119834.1:204285-286088 GCA_033953505.1 Leishmania tarentolae
CCTGAGCCTCTGTGAGGTTCACTCACTGACGCACTGGGGCCCGGCTGGTCAGCGCATGCATACCTCTTGTTGTCTTTCCTGCGCTGCCTTCGGCTCTGTGGTGTGAAGCCCCACCCCCGTCCTCACAAGCGGCGATTTGACTCTTCCTCGACCCGCTCTCTTTCTTCCCTTGTGACGCTCCTAGCAAACGATCCGGAACCGTAACCACTCGCCGTCACCGGGAGAAAAGACTCCCACGCACACACACGCCTTCCTTCAGAAGCAGCTCATACACCGCTTCCCCTATTTTTACCCATGTCCCACAAGGAGGCTGCTGAAAAGCGCGAGGAGGATGTCGCCACAGGTGCGCTGGGAAAGGCCGGCAACTACATACACCCCGAGGCGGCGTTCCTGTTCACCAGGTGCCCGCGGCTTCGCCGCATCCCCGTGTTTGGTGAGGCGGTCGAGGGCTACGGGCTAAAGGTCATCATCGCCCTCGGTGGGTGCTACCTGCTCTGCAAGGGTATTGCGGATCAGATCCTGTATAGTCAGACGTACCCCATGATGATCGATCGGTACGGCATTGAGGTGGGCCGCTACCAGCGTCTCTCTTCGATCTCGACGATGGGCTGGTCCATCAAGGCCTTCACAGCGATGCTCTGCGACGGCTTTGCTTTCCTCGGCTACACGAAGCGCTGGTACATGTTCATCTCCTGCGTCGCCGGTGGTGCGTTCGCGCTGGCCTACGGCCTGCTTCCGGCGAAGGAGGCGTCGGCTGATGTGGCGTGTGCCTTCATCTTTCTGTCGAGCTGGGGCAAGGCGAATGTGGATATCCTTTCCCAGGGCCACTACAGTCGCCTGATGCGCCAGAACCCACGGCCTGGCCCGTCGATGGTGAGCTGGATCTGGCTCTGGATCATGACCGGCTCACTCATCGCGACTATCATGAACGGTCCGCTGGCGGATGCGGGCAAGCCGCAGATCAGCATCTTTGTGTCCGCCGCGCTGCAAATCATCACGTGTGTCTTCTTCCTGTTCAACTGGTACGGTGAGAAGAAGAACCGCGTGCTTCGTTCCGAGGACGCGCTGTTCATTCTGGAGGAGACGCGCAAGGAGCGTGAACTTTACAAGATATCAACTCATCATGAGCAAGCTACTGGCGTACGGGAGAAGGACCACGGTGCGAAAGGGAATAAGTGCCCGCAGCAGTCGCACCCGGATGAGGACGTGGCAGCTGCTGTGCAGGATGCCCTGAACGGCGGTGAGCACGGCACCGGTGACCTTGTGCAGGACGTGTACGGTGACGAGACCGACGACGAGGAAGGGCCGGCGGAGGGCGAGGTGTACTACGGCAAGCCGCCGGTGCCGTGCTTGTTCGGGCTGTTCGAGGCAAACACGGAGGTGATCTCGAAGAACTGGAAGATCTTCGTGTACAGCGTTGTCATGACGTGTGCTGTGATCGTCATGCTGTGCTGCAACATCCTGGCCGACACGCTGGGTCTCCTGATTGCGTGCGTTGTGGTGTCGACTGTTTGCTGCGCCACGTCCTTCTGGGCCCTGCCGCTGGTGATTGCGAAGGCGAACGTGTTTGCATACCTCGATAAGGCTGTTTACATCCGTGTGGGTGGTCCCCTCAGTGCTTTCTACCTGAACAGCTATGGCTGCCCTGGGAACCTGCCTAACTTCAGCTACACCTTCTACAGTACAGTGGGTGGCGTCATCAGTAGTGCCGTTGGTGTCGTTACCGTCGCGCTGTTTAACTTCCTGTTCGCGAAGCACAGCTACCGACTCACCTTCGCTGTGACGACGATTATGCAGTTCGTGGCTGGTATGTCCGACATCATCATGGTGAAGCGGTGGAACCTGTACATTGGTATCCCTGACCACGCCATGTACATCTGGGGATACACTGTGGTGGGTGAGGTGGTGTACATGCTGGCTCTAATGCCACCGGTTGTGCTGCTGTCACGCCTGTGCCCTCGTGGCTCGGAGAGTGTCGTGTATGCGCTGATGGCTGGTTTCGCAAGTCTGGGGCAGTCTACCGCGGTATCCCTTGGCGCCATCATCATGGAGTACGGCCTGCCTGTGTTCCAAAAGCAGGATGACGGGTCTCAGTGCAACTACGACAACCTGCCTCTGCTGGTGTTTGTGTGCAACATGTGCACGCCACTGCTGGTGATTCCGCTGAGCATACTGCTGCTTCCGAAGGCGCGCATCTGCGACGATATCGATGTGGATGGGACGGCAGTGCGTCAGAGTGTCGAGAAACGCGTGGTGGCGGCTGCTCTTCCGAACTCGGACAAGGTGATGCGCGCCGATCCGGTGGATGGGCACAAGAGGGATGAATGGTAGGCGAACAGCGTGTGAGGCGGATACCGAGTCTGGCGAGTGGAGGGTGGGGATCATGGATCCACTGCTGCTGTGCATCTCCCCGTTACGCTGTGGCGGCGCGGGAGGGGACCAGGAGAGACAAGGGGAAACGCCTATGCTGTATGGCACGGAAAAGTGCGCCGACGTTGGCCGAAATAAGGGAGACGTTGTGAGGATGCGCATTGGCTTTTGTCGTACACCTCGTCTCTGCTGTGGCGGGTTAGTGGGGGGTAGCGGTGCCAGCCCCGTTTCCCGTATATCTTGTCATGCCGCTCTATGAGGCACTGAAAGGATGGAAACGTGCTTTTGGAGAACAAATTGTAGCCTCCTGCGGAGGTCTACGGTGCTCACACTTAACAGTTTCACGGACGTTCGTGGTTTCGCTTTTTTTTCTCGGACTAAACTATTTAACGTCGCTATCATCAAAATTAGAGGGGCTGTGCTTGGTGCTATTAGAGTTCTTCCCGCACCAGCCGACCGCTGTCGATCAGGGTCCCTGCTACTCCCGTACTGGGGAGTCTGGACACTAGGTATCCTAGAGCCTTGTGCATGCTGTGTGCAGGCGGGGACGACTATTTTGGTCAGCTTCTCTGAGTATGTTTCTCGAGGTATATATAAATATATATGTGTGTGTGTGTGTGTCGTGTTTTTTTTTTTGTGCTCTCATCACAGAATCCCCTCTCTGATATATCTATATCTATATTCATATCTATATATCTGTGTGTGTACGTGTGTACGCGTGTGCGTGTGTTTTCACAGTTAGCTCTTTAAGGGGGACCTTCTCGGGCAGTGCGGTGTCCCTCCTTTCCTACGTGTGCGTGTGTGGCTGGTGGGGTGTACATGCGCATGCGCAGGCACCCGGTGAGGGACACCGCCACCTTTGCGTGGGAGCCCATTCCTTCCGTGCCTGCGTGGGTACGTGCACGTGTATTTTCTACTGGGAAGCGGTTACATTTGCATGCCCCCCCCCTTTCTTTGTTAGTAGCTGTTGCGGCCTCTGCGGCTGCTGCCGGCAGAGGGAGGGAAGGTGCGTGGCGCTTCAGGGCTCCTCTGCACGATGCAGAGAGGACGACCAGTGTGCCATGTGTTGCGCCAAGCGAGGTCTCTCTATGTAGGTATGTGTCCGTGTGCGTGTGCCACGCACGTGATGTCGTGATGCGCTATACACAGGAGCCGGTGTGTAGGGAGAGTGCACGAATGGAGGGGTACGGGAGAGGGAGAGGAAGGGAGGGAGAGAGGGAGGGAGACAGAAACACAAGCGCATCGCTCTTCCGCTGTTATTCTGCTCTCCGGATACCCCTGCTCCTGCTCCTGCTCCTCCTCCTCCGTCCTCTTCTCCCAATCTCGTTCGGATCACACGATCCACTTTTGGTCGGCACTCCCTCTCACGCAGAAGGTCAGAGACGTATGTCGAAGACGAGGCCACGACAGACATGTACATGTATAGTAGGGGGGCATTATCATACACACTATTCAGAAAAGGAGAACGTTATCGACAGACAAACACACACACACACACACACACACACACACACACAGGTGCATGACAGCACCTTCACAAGTGTCGACGCTAGCACCAGAGAGGTGACTGGCGTAGAGGGAGAGCACTCAGAAGGGCGGGGGGTAGAAGTTTGGGAGCGCATTCTCACGTTGCAGCACTCCTTACCTCTGCGAAAAACCCTCTGGTAGAGTCCCGCATGGTGGTTCCCGCCTATCACGTGTGCGTCCCTCCCTGCCCTCCCCCCTCCTGCCCCCTGCGCCCTGCCTCCTGCCTCCTGAGGCTACCGTCCCCGAGTCCCTCTCGCTACTATGTTTTCTTCTGCTCTTCATCCCCCTTCCATCACCCTCTACGTGTCCCACTCTCTCACACACGGCCATACCCGTACCCGCACACCCACCAACGCGATGACATCGACAGGCCTATCCCGTTAATCGTTCGTTTTGCTGTTTCTTTTTTTTTTTTTGCGGGCGGTTCTCGCTTGGCCTTTCCCCTGTGTGTTGCGTATCGTATTTCTGCCAACCGCAGCAGGCATACACTTCCCGCTTCCTGTGGCGCATCTTTTACGTGCGATCGGCTCACTGTTCCCTCACCGGCCCTCGCACTTTGCCCCCCCCCCACAAAAAAAAAAAGGGAAAGAAACGATCCAACGAGCCACCGAAGCCATCACCGATCACCGTCACCATCAATCAGAGGTGCCGCAGCGATGTACTCCCCCAGTGATGAACGCATGCAAGATGACTTCAAGTACGGAAGCCCTCGCGAACCAAAACAAGGCGCAACAGCCGCCGCCGCACAACGGAAGTCGACCAGTGATGATATGCAGAGCCGGGCTGACGAGAAGACGCCATTGATTCACCCTGACGCGGCATCACTCTTCGCCAAGTGCCCATGGACACGGCAAGTCCCCATCTTCAGTGAAGCAGCGGAAGGCTACGGTCCCAAGGTGGTTGTCTCCCTCGCTATGTGTTACTTCCTCTGCAAGGGCATCGCGGATCATATCATCATCTTATCGCGGCAGCCCATGTTCATGTCCCGCTTCGGCATTGACGGTCAGCGGTATCAGCGGCTGGCGGGTATTTCGATGATGGGCTGGTCCATCAAGGCCTTCACAGCGATGCTCTGCGACGGCTTTGCCTTCCTCGGCTACACGAAGCGCTGGTACATGTTCATCTCCTGCGTCGGCGGTGCCGTTTTCGCCCTCCTCTTTGGGCTGCTGCCCGCAAAACCGTCTTCCGCCGACGTGGCCGCCGCCTTTGTGTTCCTGTCCACCTACGGCAAGGCGAATGTGGATATCCTTTCCCAGGGCCACTACAGTCGCCTGATGCGCCAGAACCCACAGCCCGGACCGGCGCTAGTGAGCTGGATTTGGGTCTTTATCATGGCGGGCGCCATCGTGGCGGCCGCTGTACAGGGCCCCCTGTCCGATCAGGGAAAGCAGCAGGTGGGTGTTTTCATCTCTGCTGCTCTGCAACTGGTCACCTGTGTCTTCTTCCTGTTCAATTGGTACGGGGAGAAGAAGAACCGCGTCGAGCGACGGGCCGATGCAGCGTTGCTCTACGAGGAGATGCAGAAAGAGCGCGTGAAGCTTGGTCTGCTGCCGGCAAAGGACAATAGTGGCCTCAGTGGCGGAAAGGGCAATGTGAAGGTCCCAGCGAACGAGGCGAGGAATGGTGCGGCTGTAGATCAGAAATGCTCACATCAGGAGAACGTTGTCTCCGATGAAGAGGGTATGCAGGAGTTGGTGCAGCGCCAGCGCGAAGCTCTTGAAGAGGAAATACGCAGCGACGCCCTCGTGCAAGGCGAGGACGAGGACGAAGAGCTTGCCGATGAGGCATACGTGCCCTACGAGGTCCCGCATCCCGTCCCCTGTTTGTTTGGCCTCTTTGAGATGAACAAGGAGGTAATTATTCGCAACTGGAAGGTTTTCGTGTACAGCGTTGTCATGACGTGCGCGGTGGTGGCCATGACGTGCGGCTCTATTCTCGCAGATACACTGGGTTTGCTCATCATCTGTGTCGTCATCTCGACCATCTGCTGCGCCACATCCTTCTGGGCCATGCCGCTGGTGATTGCAAAGGCGAATATCTTTGGATTCCTTCAGAAGACGGTGTACCTGCAGCTTCCCGGCGCACTGGACAGCTTCTACTTGGCGGATGCAGAGTGCTTGCCCGATGGGCCGAAGTTCTCGTACACCTTTTACAACACTGTGGGTGCCGTCATCGGAAACATTGGCGGCCTTGTCGGTGTGACAGCCTTCAACTACATCTTTTCGAAGCACAGCTATCGTCTCACGTTCTGCATTACTACTATTGTGCAGATCATTGCCTCCGTCTTCGACATCATCATGGTGAAGCGGTGGAACCTGTACATTGGTATACCTGACCACGCCATGTACCTTTGCGGTGATTCTATCGTGTACCAAGTGTGCTACATGCTCGCCTGGATGCCGATGATTGTGCTGCTGTCACGCCTGTGCCCTCGTGGCTCGGAGAGTGTCGTGTATGCGCTGATGGCGGGCTTCTCGAACCTTGGCCACACTACCTCATCGTCTATTGGTGCCATTATCATGGAGTACGGTTGGGGCATCACCACTACACCCCCGTGCAATTTCGACAACGTGCCATGGCTCCTGCTCGTGGGGCATATGCTGCTGCCGCTGCTTGTTCTGCCCCTGACACTGCTCCTCCCGCGTGCGCGCATCTGCGATGACCTTGATATCGACGGTAAAGCTATTGATGCCGTTGTCACCCACAAAGTCGCCGCTGACGCGGCGCTGACTGAAGAGCCCTTGGAAGAGAAAACGTCGTCGCTGGAGGCTGCTGCCTTGGCCCGGGAAGACTCACAAGCAGAGAGGAAGGGTTCGTGAGGGACTTGGGGTAGATCGACTCCGGAATGCCGCGTGTATGCCCAAAAGGAGATGGGCGAATGAGGAGAGAGTCAGAGAAGCCAGACAAGCGACCGAAGCCCAGACACAGGTCACACTGTCTGGAGGGAGATGGAGGAGGCGTGCATGATCAATGAAGGGGCACCGTAGCGTTTTATTTCGTACGCTCAGGCGAGCCTCCCTCGCCTTTATCTTAGTCTTCTTCCCTTTCTCCCTCTACCTTCTCCACTCATGTTGAACAAGGATTCACGGATACACTCGCCTATCGCTTTTCCTCGCGTACATCCTTTTTTTTTTGTTTGTTGGACTGTGTTCGTTTCTGTCGAGCCGCCTGCTTCCAATGCCGGATACGGCATCCGTGTCCTCGCTCCTCCAGGCGCCCTCCTCTTCTCATTCTAGGAGGGCCCTGTGAGTCTCGCTTCTTTTATTTCTTTGCTCCCCCTCCCCGTAGTTCCCCTAAGTCACTAAGACGCGTGCGTCGTTCGCCGAGCACACACCAATCTTGCCCTATGGAAGAGGTGTGTGTGTGTGGGTGTGCTGACCTCGGTTAATCTGTCCGTGCGCAACTCACATCAGGAGTACCATGTGCGTACCCACGCACCGCACCTGGTCTGTCCCTACCTCATTTCTGGCGTTGTGACAGGTAAATTTTAAAGTGTGGCACCCCTCCTGCGCTGCTATAACAACTTGTTATTCGAGCTTCTTCATCTATATATGTCTGTGTGCGTGTGCACGTACGTTTGGTTGGGTAGGTGGGGCTGCGGTGGTGCTCGCATGCTTTCCTTCCTTGCGGCGTGGCCCTCCCCCTTAACTTTCCCTTTTTGCGGTGGCAAAAGCCTCTGCCCGCTGTTCGCCCTCTTGGCGCGTGTCCTGTCTCGCCTTCCCTCCCACGAACGCCATAGCGTCTGTGTGGCGCTGTTGGCACACGCTTCCCGCGTGGTTGGTTGGACTCCTCTTTTCTGTTTTTCACGGTTTATTTGCCCCCTCTTTTTTTTTTCTGTGAGGCGGTCGACAGTGACGCATCGCCTTTGGGCGGGTAGAGTACGTGTGTGTGTCCTTGTGTTCCTGCCTGTGCTCTCGGGCGATGATGCCTGCGGGACGGGCGGTGCCTCGGACACATCTTTGCTTGGGGTGTTTTCTATTTTCTCTAAGTGTGCGTTTGTCCTCATGAAGGCGGCCACCTCAATTCGCGGTATCTCAGGGCTCAGCGCCCCCACCCCTCTCTGTGAGGGGGAAGCCAAAGCAGTCTTTCCTCCACTCCCTGCCCATGCCAAGCCACTTGTGGTGGCGGCCGCGTCCGGTGCCGACGGCATGGGGACCTCAGACCAGCCCATCGCTGCTGATGTCGGCGGCGAGACCTTGGGTGGCGTGACGTCGGGGCAAACTGCGCCACTGAACATGCCAGCGCCATCTCTACTGAGGGCCAGGCATTAGCGGAACTCCAACGCACCCCACCCAGTTCCCACAGTCCACTGGTGGAGGAGGGCGTGAGTCACCCCTAGAGCTGCACGAGGCAGCGACCGGCGCAAGGGATGGGGCTGTGAGGCGTCGTGCAAGGCGGTGGGCGGTGTATGTGGCGTTGCGCGTGTGTCCACGGCTTCCTTGCATGAACCAGTTATGCTGTGGCAAGGCCGCGGTGCGGGGGAAGGAGTGGGGCCCACCTCTGCTGAGGGGCACAGAGGAGGGCATACGTGCGGGCATGCCGGTGCCCCTCTCTCCTCTGCGCCTCACCGACGCGCCCTTGGCTTGGGGTGCTTTCTGCAAGCCTGGAACAGGCCACTGCACACCCCTCCTCTCCACTGCGCTAGGCTGCGTATGTACTCGGGGCATGCATGACTGCGCTTGACTTGTGCTGCGTTTTCAAGAATCCAACAGTTTCCCGATTATGTCCACCCTGAGCCTCTGTGAGGTTCACTCACTGACGCACTGGGGCCCGGCTGGTCAGCGCATGCATACCTCTTGTTGTCTTTCCTGCGCTGCCTTCGGCTCTGTGGTGTGAAGCCCCACCCCCGTCCTCACAAGCGGCGATTTGACTCTTCCTCGACCCGCTCTCTTTCTTCCCTTGTGACGCTCCTAGCAAACGATCCGGAACCGTAACCACTCGCCGTCACCGGGAGAAAAGACTCCCACGCACACACACGCCTTCCTTCAGAAGCAGCTCATACACCGCTTCCCCTATTTTTACCCATGTCCCACAAGGAGGCTGCTGAAAAGCGCGAGGAGGATGTCGCCACAGGTGCGCTGGGAAAGGCCGGCAACTACATACACCCTGAGGCGGCGTTCCTGTTCATCAGGTGCCCGCGGCTTCGCCGCATCCCCGTGTTTGGTGAGGCGGTCGAGGGCTACGGGCTAAAGGTCATCATCGCCCTCGGTGGGTGCTACCTGCTCTGCAAGGGTATTGCGGATCAGATCCTGTATAGTCAGACGTACCCCATGATGATCGATCGGTACGGCATTGAGGTGGGCCGCTACCAGCGTCTCTCTTCGATCTCGACGATGGGCTGGTCCATCAAGGCCTTCACAGCGATGCTCTGCGACGGCTTTGCTTTCCTCGGCTACACGAAGCGCTGGTACATGTTCATCTCCTGCGTCGCCGGTGGTGCGTTCGCGCTGGCCTACGGCCTGCTTCCGGCGAAGGAGGCGTCGGCTGATGTGGCGTGTGCCTTCATCTTTCTGTCGAGCTGGGGCAAGGCGAATGTGGATATCCTTTCCCAGGGCCACTACAGTCGCCTGATGCGCCAGAACCCACGGCCTGGCCCGTCGATGGTGAGCTGGATCTGGCTCTGGATCATGACCGGCTCACTCATCGCGACTATCATGAACGGTCCGCTGGCGGATGCGGGCAAGCCGCAGATCAGCATCTTTGTGTCCGCCGCGCTGCAAATCATCACGTGTGTCTTCTTCCTGTTCAACTGGTACGGTGAGAAGAAGAACCGCGTGCTTCGTTCCGAGGACGCGCTGTTCATTCTGGAGGAGACGCGCAAGGAGCGTGAACTTTACAAGATATCAACTCATCATGAGCAAGCTACTGGCGTACGGGAGAAGGACCACGGTGCGAAAGGGAATAAGTGCCCGCAGCAGTCGCACCCGGATGAGGACGTGGCAGCTGCTGTGCAGGATGCCCTGAACGGCGGTGAGCACGGCACCGGTGACCTTGTGCAGGACGTGTACGGTGACGAGACCGACGACGAGGAAGGGCCGGCGGAGGGCGAGGTGTACTACGGCAAGCCGCCGGTGCCGTGCTTGTTCGGGCTGTTCGAGGCAAACACGGAGGTGATCTCGAAGAACTGGAAGATCTTCGTGTACAGCGTTGTCATGACGTGTGCTGTGATCGTCATGCTGTGCTGCAACATCCTGGCCGACACGCTGGGTCTCCTGATTGCGTGCGTTGTGGTGTCGACTGTTTGCTGCGCCACGTCCTTCTGGGCCCTGCCGCTGGTGATTGCGAAGGCGAACGTGTTTGCATACCTCGATAAGGCTGTTTACATCCGTGTGGGTGGTCCCCTCAGTGCTTTCTACCTGAACAGCTATGGCTGCCCTGGGAACCTGCCTAACTTCAGCTACACCTTCTACAGTACAGTGGGTGGCGTCATCAGTAGTGCCGTTGGTGTCGTTACCGTCGCGCTGTTTAACTTCCTGTTCGCGAAGCACAGCTACCGACTCACCTTCGCTGTGACGACGATTATGCAGTTCGTGGCTGGTATGTCCGACATCATCATGGTGAAGCGGTGGAACCTGTACATTGGTATCCCTGACCACGCCATGTACATCTGGGGATACACTGTGGTGGGTGAGGTGGTGTACATGCTGGCTCTAATGCCACCGGTTGTGCTGCTGTCACGCCTGTGCCCTCGTGGCTCGGAGAGTGTCGTGTATGCGCTGATGGCTGGTTTCGCAAGTCTGGGGCAGTCTACCGCGGTATCCCTTGGCGCCATCATCATGGAGTACGGCCTGCCTGTGTTCCAAAAGCAGGATGACGGGTCTCAGTGCAACTACGACAACCTGCCTCTGCTGGTGTTTGTGTGCAACATGTGCACGCCACTGCTGGTGATTCCGCTGAGCATACTGCTGCTTCCGAAGGCGCGCATCTGCGACGATATCGATGTGGATGGGACGGCAGTGCGTCAGAGTGTCGAGAAACGCGTGGTGGCGGCTGCTCTTCCGAACTCGGACAAGGTGATGCGCGCCGATCCGGTGGATGGGCACAAGAGGGATGAATGGTAGGCGAACAGCGTGTGAGGCGGATACCGAGTCTGGCGAGTGGAGGGTGGGGATCATGGATCCACTGCTGCTGTGCATCTCCCCGTTACGCTGTGGCGGCGCGGGAGGGGACCAGGAGAGACAAGGGGAAACGCCTATGCTGTATGGCACGGAAAAGTGCGCCGACGTTGGCCGAAATAAGGGAGACGTTGTGAGGATGCGCATTGGCTTTTGTCGTACACCTCGTCTCTGCTGTGGCGGGTTAGTGGGGGGTAGCGGTGCCAGCCCCGTTTCCCGTATATCTTGTCATGCCGCTCTATGAGGCACTGAAAGGATGGAAACGTGCTTTTGGAGAACAAATTGTAGCCTCCTGCGGAGGTCTACGGTGCTCACACTTAACAGTTTCACGGACGTTCGTGGTTTCGCTTTTTTTTCTCGGACTAAACTATTTAACGTCGCTATCATCAAAATTAGAGGGGCTGTGCTTGGTGCTATTAGAGTTCTTCCCGCACCAGCCGACCGCTGTCGATCAGGGTCCCTGCTACTCCCGTACTGGGGAGTCTGGACACTAGGTATCCTAGAGCCTTGTGCATGCTGTGTGCAGGCGGGGACGACTATTTTGGTCAGCTTCTCTGAGTATGTTTCTCGAGGTATATATAAATATATATGTGTGTGTGTGTGTGTCGTGTTTTTTTTTTTGTGCTCTCATCACAGAATCCCCTCTCTGATATATCTATATCTATATTCATATCTATATATCTGTGTGTGTACGTGTGTACGCGTGTGCGTGTGTTTTCACAGTTAGCTCTTTAAGGGGGACCTTCTCGGGCAGTGCGGTGTCCCTCCTTTCCTACGTGTGCGTGTGTGGCTGGTGGGGTGTACATGCGCATGCGCAGGCACCCGGTGAGGGACACCGCCACCTTTGCGTGGGAGCCCATTCCTTCCGTGCCTGCGTGGGTACGTGCACGTGTATTTTCTACTGGGAAGCGGTTACATTTGCATGCCCCCCCCCCTTTCTTTGTTAGTAGCTGTTGCGGCCTCTGCGGCTGCTGCCGGCAGAGGGAGGGAAGGTGCGTGGCGCTTCAGGGCTCCTCTGCACGATGCAGAGAGGACGACCAGTGTGCCATGTGTTGCGCCAAGCGAGGTCTCTCTATGTAGGTATGTGTCCGTGTGCGTGTGCCACGCACGTGATGTCGTGATGCGCTATACACAGGAGCCGGTGTGTAGGGAGAGTGCACGAATGGAGGGGTACGGGAGAGGGAGAGGAAGGGAGGGAGAGAGGGAGGGAGACAGAAACACAAGCGCATCGCTCTTCCGCTGTTATTCTGCTCTCCGGATACCCCTGCTCCTGCTCCTGCTCCTCCTCCTCCGTCCTCTTCTCCCAATCTCGTTCGGATCACACGATCCACTTTTGGTCGGCACTCCCTCTCACGCAGAAGGTCAGAGACGTATGTCGAAGACGAGGCCACGACAGACATGTACATGTATAGTAGGGGGGCATTATCATACACACTATTCAGAAAAGGAGAACGTTATCGACAGACAAACACACACACACACACACACACACACACACACACAGGTGCATGACAGCACCTTCACAAGTGTCGACGCTAGCACCAGAGAGGTGACTGGCGTAGAGGGAGAGCACTCAGAAGGGCGGGGGGTAGAAGTTTGGGAGCGCATTCTCACGTTGCAGCACTCCTTACCTCTGCGAAAAACCCTCTGGTAGAGTCCCGCATGGTGGTTCCCGCCTATCACGTGTGCGTCCCTCCCTGCCCTCCCCCCTCCTGCCCCCTGCGCCCTGCCTCCTGCCTCCTGAGGCTACCGTCCCCGAGTCCCTCTCGCTACTATGTTTTCTTCTGCTCTTCATCCCCCTTCCATCACCCTCTACGTGTCCCACTCTCTCACACACGGCCATACCCGTACCCGCACACCCACCAACGCGATGACATCGACAGGCCTATCCCGTTAATCGTTCGTTTTGCTGTTTCTTTTTTTTTTTTGCGGGCGGTTCTCGCTTGGCCTTTCCCCTGTGTGTTGCGTATCGTATTTCTGCCAACCGCAGCAGGCATACACTTCCCGCTTCCTGTGGCGCATCTTTTACGTGCGATCGGCTCACTGTTCCCTCACCGGCCCTCGCACTTTGCCCCCCCCCCCCACAAAAAAAAAAAGGGAAAGAAACGATCCAACGAGCCACCGAAGCCATCACCGATCACCGTCACCATCAATCAGAGGTGCCGCAGCGATGTACTCCCCCAGTGATGAACGCATGCAAGATGACTTCAAGTACGGAAGCCCTCGCGAACCAAAACAAGGCGCAACAGCCGCCGCCGCACAACGGAAGTCGACCAGTGATGATATGCAGAGCCGGGCTGACGAGAAGACGCCATTGATTCACCCTGACGCGGCATCACTCTTCGCCAAGTGCCCATGGACACGGCAAGTCCCCATCTTCAGTGAAGCAGCGGAAGGCTACGGTCCCAAGGTGGTTGTCTCCCTCGCTATGTGTTACTTCCTCTGCAAGGGCATCGCGGATCAGCTCATCAGCTACTCGCGGCAGCCCATGTTCATGTCCCGCTTCGGCATTGACGGTCAGCGGTATCAGCGGCTGGCGGGTATTTCGATGATGGGCTGGTCCATCAAGGCCTTCACAGCGATGCTCTGCGACGGCTTTGCCTTCCTCGGCTACACGAAGCGCTGGTACATGTTCATCTCCTGCGTCGGCGGTGCCGTTTTCGCCCTCCTCTTTGGGCTGCTGCCCGCAAAACCGTCTTCCGCCGACGTGGCCGCCGCCTTTGTGTTCCTGTGCTCCTACGGCAAGGCGAATGTAGATATCCTTTCCGAGGGCCACTACAGTCGCCTGATGCGGTTCAACCCACAGCCCGGACCGGCGCTAGTGAGCTGGATTTGGGTCTTTATCATGGTGGGCGCCATCGTGGCGGCCGCTGTACAGGGCCCCCTGTCCGATCAGGGAAAGCAGCAGGTGGGTGTTTTCATCTCTGCTGCTCTGCAACTGATCACCTGTGTCTTCTTCCTGTTCAATTGGTACGGGGAGAAGAAGAACCGCGTCGAGCGACTGGCCGATGCAGCGTTGCTCTACGAGGAGATGCAGAAAGAGCGCGTGAAGCTTGGTCTGCTGCCGGCAAAGGACAATAGTGGCCTCAGTGGCGGAAAGGGCAATGTGAAGGTCCCAGCGAACGAGGCGAGGAATGGTGCGGCTGTAGATCAGAAATGCTCACATCAGGAGAACGTTGTCTCCGATGAAGAGGGTATGCAGGAGTTGGTGCAGCGCCAGCGCGAAGCTCTTGAAGAGGAAATACGCAGCGACGCCCTCGTGCAAGGCGAGGACGAGGACGAAGAGCTTGCCGATGAGGCATACGTGCCCTACGAGGTCCCGCATCCCGTCCCCTGTTTGTTTGGCCTCTTTGAGATGAACAAGGAGGTAATTATTCGCAACTGGAAGGTTTTCGTGTACAGCGTTGTCATGACGTGCGCGGTGGTGGCCATGACGTGCGGCTCTATTCTCGCAGATACACTGGGTTTGCTCATCATCTGTGTCGTCATCTCGACCATCTGCTGCGCCACATCCTTCTGGGCCATGCCGCTGGTGATTGCAAAGGCGAATATCTTTGGATACCTTCAGATGACGGTGTACCTGCAGCTTCCCGGCGCACTGGACAGCTTCTACTTGGCGGATGCAGAGTGCTTGCCCGATGGGCCGAAGTTCTCGTACACCTTTTACAACACTGTGGGTGCCGTCATCGGAAACATTGGCGGCCTTGTCGGTGTGACAGCCTTCAACTACATCTTTTCGAAGCACAGCTATCGTCTCACGTTCTGCATTACTACTATTGTGCAGATCATTGCCTCCGTCTTCGACATCATCATGGTGAAGCGGTGGAACGTGTACATTGGTATACCTGACCACGCCATGTACCTTTGCGGTGATTCTATCGTGTACCAAGTGTGCTACATGCTCGCCTGGATGCCGATGATTGTGCTGCTGTCACGCCTGTGCCCTCGTGGCTCGGAGAGTGTCGTGTATGCGCTGATGGCGGGCTTCTCGAACCTTGGCCAGACTACCTCATCGTCTATTGGTGCCATTATCATGGAGTACGGTTGGGGCATCACCACTACACCCCCGTGCAATTTCGACAACGTGCCATGGCTCCTGCTCGTGGGGCATATGCTGCTGCCGCTGCTTGTTCTGCCCCTGACACTGCTCCTCCCGCGTGCGCGCATCTGCGATGACCTTGATATCGACGGTAAAGCTATTGATGCCGTTGTCACCCACAAAGTCGCCGCTGACGCGGCGCTGACTGAAGAGCCCTTGGAAGAGAAAACGTCGTCGCTGGAGGCTGCTGCCTTGGCCCGGGAAGACTCACAAGCAGAGAGGAAGGGTTCGTGAGGGACTTGGGGTAGATCGACTCCGGAATGCCGCGTGTATGCCCAAAAGGAGATGGGCGAATGAGGAGAGAGTCAGAGAAGCCAGACAAGCGACCGAAGCCCAGACACAGGTCACACTGTCTGGAGGGAGATGGAGGAGGCGTGCATGATCAATGAAGGGGCACCGTAGCGTTTTATTTCGTACGCTCAGGCGAGCCTCCCTCGCCTTTATCTTAGTCTTCTTCCCTTTCTCCCTCTACCTTCTCCACTCATGTTGAACAAGGATTCACGGATACACTCGCCTATCGCTTTTCCTCGCGTACATCCTTTTTTTTTTGTTTGTTGGACTGTGTTCGTTTCTGTCGAGCCGCCTGCTTCCAATGCCGGATACGGCATCCGTGTCCTCGCTCCTCCAGGCGCCCTCCTCTTCTCATTCTAGGAGGGCCCTGTGAGTCTCGCTTCTTTTATTTCTCTGCTCCCCCTCCCCGTAGTTCCCCTAAGTCACTAAGACGCGTGCGTCGTTCGCCGAGCACACACCAATCTTGACCTACGGAAGAGGTGTGTGTGTGTGGGTGTGCTGACCTCGGTTAATCTGTCCGTGCGCAACTCACATCAGGAGTACCATGTGCGTACCCACGCACCGCACCTGGTCTGTCCCTACCTCATTTCTGGCGTTGTGACAGGTAGATTTTAAAGTGTGGCACCCCTCCTGCGCTGCTGTAACAGCTTGTTACTCGAGATTTTTCATCTATATATGTCTGTGTGCGTGTGCACGTACGTGTCTGTCTCTGTAGGTGTGGTTGGGTAGGTGGGGCTGCGGTGGTGCTCGCATGCTTTCCTTCCTTGCGGCGTGGCCCTCCCCCTTAACTTTCCCTTTTTGCGGTGGCAAAAGCCTCTGCCCGCTGTTCGCCCTCTTGGCGCGTGTCCTGTCTCGCCTTCCCTCCCACGAACGCCATAGCGTCTGTGTGGCGCCGTTGGCACACGCTTCCCGCGTGGTTGGTTGGACTCCTCTTTTCTGTTTTTCACGGTTTATTTGCCCCCTCTTTTTTTTTTCTGTGAGGCGCTCGGCAGTGACGCATCGCCTTTGGGCGGGTAGAGTACGTGTGTGTGTCCTTGTGTTCCTGCCTGTGCTCTCGGGCGATGATGCCTGCGGGACGGGCGGTGCCTCGGACACATCTTTGCTTGGGGTGTTTTCTATTTTCTCTAAGTGCGCGTGTGTCCTCATGAAGGCGGCCACCTCAATTCGCGGTATCTCAGGGCTCAGCGCCCCCACCCCTCTCTGTGAGGGGGAAGCCAAAGCAGTCTTTCCTCCACTCCCTGCCCATGCCAAGCCACTTGTGGTGGCGGCCGCGTCCGGTGCCGACGGCATGGGGACCTCAGACCAGCCCATCGCTGCTGATGTCGGCGGCGAGACCTTGGGTGGCGTGACGTCGGGGCAAACTGCGCCACTGAACATGCCAGCGCCATCTCTACTGAGGGCCAGGCATTAGCGGAACTCCAACGCACCCCACCCAGTTCCCACAGTCCACTGGTGGAGGAGGGCGTGAGTCACCCCTAGAGCTGCACGAGGCAGCGACCGGCGCAAGGGATGGGGCTGTGAGGCGTCGTGCAAGGCGGTGGGCGGTGTATGTGGCGTTGCGCGTGTGTCCACGGCTTCCTTGCATGAACCAGTTATGCTGTGGCAAGGCCGCGGTGCGGGGGAAGGAGTGGGGCCCACCTCTGCTGAGGGGCACAGAGGAGGGCATACGTGCAGGCATGCCGGTGCCCCTCTCTCCTCTGCGCCTCACCGACGCGCCCTTGGCTTGGGGTGCTTTCTGCAAGCCTGGAACAGGCCACTGCACACCCCTCCTCTCCACTGCTTTCCTGCATCTCCTACATCTCAGTAGAGGTGTCCTCATCCTCTTTCACGCAACGGTTCCAGCCATCTTTTTCCGCCTGTTCCAGAATGTCTTCAGCGGTGCAGAAATTCATTGACGAGCCTAGCAGCGTTGTGGCGGTCGCGGTGCAGGGACTATGTGAGCTCAACAACTGTGTGAAGACGATTGAAAACACGAACGTTGTCGTCTCCGGCTGTCTAGATCCTACAAAGGTGCTCCTGCTCTGTGGGGGTGGGTCTGGCCACGAGCCGGCGCACGTCGGGTTCGTCGCCAATGGGTGGCTGAGCGCGGCGGTATGCGGCAGCGTCTTCGCCTCGCCGCCCACGACACACGTGAGCGCCGGCATAGAGTACCTAGCGAAGCTGCAGGGACCTGGTGGTCCAGGTATTCTGGTCATCATAAAGAACTACGCGGGCGACATTCTGAACTTCCAGTACGCTGTCAGCCAAGCCCGTGCAAAAGGCATCCAGATTGAGACGGTGCTGGCGGCCGATGACGCAGTGCTGGGCATGGAGGATGTGCAGAAGCGACGCGGCGTGGCCGGATGCTGTCTGCTTTACAAGATTCTGGGCGCTGCTGCCGCGCGTGGCTTCTCGCTGGCTCAGCTAAAGACGCTCGCTGGCCGCGTCTCACGGAACATGCGATCCATCAGTGCCGCTTTGTCGTACTGCTCGCTGCCGGGCAGTCCGGCCTTGTCGGTGGTACCCCCCGGGATGGTGGAAGTGGGACTCGGCATCCATGGGGAAAGGGGGCTCCTCCAGATGCCCTTCGAAGGTGCTGCGTCCCTCATCCACTTCCTCGTTGGAGTTTTGATAGGCAAGGGAGAGGCAGGCGCTCCCAAGGTGTCTGCTATTAACGCCGGTGCCAAGGCCCTCTTGCTGGTGAACAACCTGGGCGGCACGACAGACCTAGAAATGTCTATTCTCGCACACCACGCCCTGCGTGAGCTTGCTACTGCGCAGATTACTGTTGTTGGGGTACACTGCGGACGCCACATGACATCGTTGGAGATGCACGGCTTCTCGCTGACGCTGCTCGTCGTCGAGGAAGACAGGGACCTGGAGTGTGTCCTGAACACGGACGCGCTTCAGAAGCCTTTGATGAACTTCCACACACCGCAGCTGAGTGGTGCGACCGTTCCGGGACCGCTTACGGCGCTACAACTGGCGCGGCAAGAGGCGGAAGCGGCCGGACGTGCGGCTGCCACGCCGACCAAAAGCTATCTCTGCGCTGCCGTCCAGCGCGTCTTCCAGAAGCTTGTGGCAAAGGAGGCGTACTTTAATAGGCTGGATGCGGAGGTCGGCGACGGCGACCTCGGCAGCGGCGTGCATCGCTCAGCGATGGCGGTGCTGGAAATGGTGCCTTACTTGCCCTGGGAGGCAGACGTGCGGCGCACCTTCTTGCTCATCTCGAAGGCTGTCGCCGATGCCTTTGCCGGCACCTCCGGCCCGCTCTACGGTGCGCTGCTCATGGGCGGCGGAGAAGCCGCGCAGAACGCGCTGAAGAACGGTAGCGCAGTGGATGCGGTGCGCGCGGCGATGAAGCGAGGTAGCCACGACGTACAGGAGCTCGGCGGCGCCCGTCAAGGCGATCGCACCATGGTCGACGTGCTGGAAGGAATGTGCGTGTGCCCAGCCGTTGCAGCGGCGGCGACAATGCCCGAGCTTCTGAAGGCCTGCCACAAGGCGGCGCGTGCGTCCGCCGATGCGACGGCGATGCTTCCTGCTAAGCGCGGCCGCAGTCGCTACATGGATGGGAAGGAGATAGGCAAGAAGGACCCAGGCGCGGAGCTGGTGGTGGCCTGGATTGAGGCTCTTGCCTCGGAGACCAGTTGATGTGGAAATGTGGCTGAAGAAGCGGACCATTCGCCTGCTGTAAGTGGCGGCATGCAGACATGGAGGGTATTATGAGGCGTACGTTTTCTCATTTTGAATGCGCTCGCGTCCTGCCGTTGACGCCGAGGTGTTCATGTCACGGATTTGCCCGATGTCTTGTTAGTGTCACCCCGTGCCTGGCACCTCCCTGAGCCTCTGGGTGCCTTTTTCCTTTTTTTTTGTTTGCTCTGTGGCGTGACTGGTGGCCTCCACGCTCTCTGTGACTTCCTTGCCAGGGTCATTGGTGGGGCGTGGGGGCGAGGAGACGGACCACGTACGCGTCCACGGCTCCCCCTCTCTCTATCTCCCATGCTTCCTCCTTGTCCCTGATATGTGTCGACTCGATGTCCTCTGCGCGATGAGCCCCTCTCGTGTTCCGCAGCACTCAGTCGCGTCGCACTTGCCCTTTCTTTTGGCCTTATGTAAGCGCCGCTCATATTTGTGTGTGCGGGGGGGCGGAGGGGCGCGGAGTACCTGCCATCGTATATTCCTTTGTTTCTCTATGCTGCTGTATATCCATATCTATATATATAGATATAGATACCATTCACTTGTACGGATGAGTACATGTGTGTGTGTGTGTGTGCGGGGGGGGGCGCGGGCGGGCGATGGTTGCCCCAGTACTGACATTGCTTCGATTTTCTTGTTCTCGTCTTGTTTGCTGCTCTCCCGACTGCCCTGACCCACACCCCCTCTTTCCTCCCCATTTGCCTCCTCCACCACCCCTCATCCGGGGTCGAGCACACAACGTTCTGCTCTGCAAATCTGTTTCCATGTCGTTGACCGCTGGTTCGTTTTGGGTGCGGCGGACGCATTGTCAGTTCTGCGCAAACTCATCTCCTTTTATTCTAACAGCTCGAAAACGCCTTCCTCCCTCCTCCACCTCCCCCCCCCGCACATCGGTGTGCGCAACGCCGACACCGATGTGTAATACAAGAGAGACGTATAGCAAATAACATAAACCTTTTTCGGAAATCTCTGTCCACTTGTCAATTGACGTCTTTCGTCTCGTGATGCTTCTCCTCCTCACGCAAGCAACCCTGAGCCGAAAGGAAATCAGCTTCCGCCGTAGCCTGGAAGGCGCCATCCCTTCCTCTCTCCCCCCTTCTTCCCCTCTCGTGTGTTCTTTCGGAGTCCTGTGCGGAGTTGTGCGTGTTTCGTGTACTCGAGACCGTCGTCATGGCTCATCGCCTGCGGATGGGGTTGGGAGTTGCTGTGGGGTCTGCGCATACACGAAGGCAAAGGGGGGAGGGAGGGAGGGGGAGAGACAGACAACCGCAAAGCGCGTACGCTGTCGAAGCACAAAACAACAACAAAAATGTGAGTAAACCGGTGTCGGAGGTATGGGCTTGAGATGTGCGTACACGAACCCCAAACAAGGGGGAGGAATGGAGGGAAATAGACCCCTCCCCTCTCCTCCTCTTGCGGGTTGACCCACAGTGGACGCACAGAGGGGCATGTCCCCACCCGCGTGCGCAACTTGATGCGCCCATGTTTCTGTGTGCTTCCCACGTTTCGGCCCCTTTCTCTGCACTCGGGCGTGACACCCCCTTCCTCAAAATCTCATCATTGGGTTTGTGAGACAATAACAAGTGACCCAAGAAGCGCATTACGCAAAAGCGAGAAGGAAACCTTCTACATGCCAGCCTACTGCTCAGGAGAAGAGGTGGTGCACGTTACACTCCTGACGTGAGCAGCACTCATTCCTCAGTGTCGAAAGGCTCACGTTCCGATGTTTCCCCCTCTCCGCCGCCCGCATACTTACGAGCTGCCGCTTGAGCGTACGCTCTTCTGGCGTCACACAGTGTTGGTGGAAAAGAAAGCGCATTGAAGGCTTCCTCCCTCATCTCATTCTCCATGTCCTGCGGGCATGCCGGTGTGTGTGCGTGTGTCTTCTGATGCGTTTTTATACGCGCGAGGTAGCCACGTTCTCGTCGACACTGAAGGCACGGCATCGGTATTTGAGGGAAGCTGCTCACGAAACAGAATCTGGGTGAGGTGGGGGGCGGATTCCTGCTCGCATCAGAGGCGCGTTGTATGGGAGAGGTACCCACAACCCCGCGCAGCAGGCTCCATGTTCTGCGTTCTTCTCCCTCGGTTAATTCCCCCCTCCCCCCTCTTTCCTCTCGATCCTCCCTCTGTTTTGTATCCTGTTCTGTTCTTGGTGCTCCACCATCGATAGCTGCGGGCGAGACCACGCGCATCGCAGAGATCCGCCGGCGTCTTCATGCCTGCATGCTTCTGGTGCTTTGTGTCGCGCGACAGATCAGTGACGAGGCACCCTCTCGATCGCTAGCGGACGACTCTTCTGCGCACAGTTGCATCGACACATATCCGATACACGCCTGTGGGGACCGGCAACACCTCTATACCCGTGTCCGTCCGTGCCTCGCGTTATCGGTTCTCTGTTGGTTGTTCTTCGTGTCGTTTTTTTTTTTTTTGCGCCGGCAGCCAGCTGCCACGCAGCTGATCAGCGCCGGCGCGCGTTGTCATGGTGTATTGCTCTTTTGAGGTTCATTCGCTGCTCCACTGACAGATAGCACGACGACAAAGGAGCGATCCACGTGTACGGGCACGGAGATGCCGTGCCCCGCTGTACATCCCGTGCTGGTGCTGGTGATCGGCGTCGGCAGCATACTCCTTCTTTACAGAAAAGAAGTATGGGAGTGGCTCACACACGGCAGCAAGAGCGAGCAAACCAAAGAAACGGAAACAGGCTACTACCGCATGCCCCCACGCGCAGACTGCGCAGCGGCGTGTGCGAAGGCGATAGAGGAAGACCTGCTGGAGCAAAGCCTGGTGCTGGGAGGTGGTGCGAGGCAGAAGGATTTGCAAAGCAGTGGTTGTGGCAGTCGCTATGGGATGTGCGTGTGTTGCTTGGAGCTGCGGCAGCGATTCATGTTTGTGCTGTGTCGCCACATGTGCCTCTGCGAGCCCTGCCTCATTCAGGCTGCCCGAACCTATGAAGAAACGGTACTGTTCGCGCCGTTTGATGGTCCCGTGAAGATGCCGTGCCTTGTGTGCCGAAAAATGAGCTACGTTGTGAAAGTATTTTCGTCCTAGAAGGGCATCCCTATGCGAGGGAGAGCGGGGGCTTGGGGTGGGGAAATCGGGGGTGAACAATGCAGTGCGCAGCGTGGCGACGGCAGCGGTGTGTGGGTGTGGGCGTGGGATGGGAGGGGGTGGTGCAGGCGTATTCTGTAGTGGGGGCTTCCCAGTGCTGATGCACTCTTGCAGCAGACGCCAAGGCATGTGCTTATCCTTTTTCATATTCCCCTTATCTGTGCTGCTGTTTTAGGTCCTTCTCTTTCATGATCTGCTCACAGTTTGTGTCTCTCTCTGTGCGCACACGTCTCTTGTGGCTTCACCCATGTGTCACCCGTACATGCCACCGAACGATGCATTCATGTCGGCTATGCTCAGATCCTACGGCGGTGTGTGCCCTCTGTCTGCTCTCACGCGCCAGTGCACCGCTGTAGCATGTTTGATTGTTTCTTCACTAGGCGCATGTAGCCTCACCTTTTGGTTAACCGTTGCGCGCAATCACGAGCAGACTAGGGGGAAGGTAAGGGCAAGGGTGGAAGTCCGCTCTTGACGATACACTGCTCTCCTTGCAGGTGGCTCGCCTTCATTTTGTGTTGTTCCTTGTTTGCATGTGTGCACCAAAGGAGGGAACTCTTCCGCAGGGAGGGAGACGCCGGCCACCTGATGCCCCGCCGGATGCCGCGAGCAAACGTGGTGTGCGCCCTCACCTCTTGCATGTTTCTTGGCGTCCGTTAGGTGTGGTTTTACCAATATGGTTCCCAAGCTCACGTACGCGCAGTTGTCGATCAGCTGCCGAGATGGCAGCAACGACACCTGCTGCTGTTGCATTCGATGCACCACACCGTCTTTTTCGACGAACGGACTCGGGAACCCAACACTGAACTGTTGGAGGGCAAAGGAAATGGAAGCATTGTGTGGGCTTGTGTCGTGCGAGGCTTTGTCGTCCGTAGCCGTTCGAACGGCTCTGCACCTTCGTTGTCTTGCTTCGAAACACGCGTTCTTGTCAAACTTCTCACCGCCTTATCTCCGGTGATCATGGACGCGCCCCTTTGCTGCATATCACCTGAGAAGGCTCGAGAAGGGTTCTGCACGTTTGTGTCGAGCGCCGTGGTGCAGGTGTATCTTGCACTGCGCACCCTCCTATTTCTGTGTTCTCTCTGATATCCTTCGCCATGTCGGAACAGGAAGAACATGTGGCAGCGTCAATGCTTCCTTTACTTTCCTTGCTTGCCTCGGACCGTCAGCTCACTGTGTCGAGTGCTGCTGATACTCCTCGCTGCAGCGCGGGTCATATGCATTGCGAGTTCGAGGGTCACACTCTCTATTCGTCGAGCGCACTCACCATCACCCCGGCCCCGTCTTTCCTCACCGACCCCTCGGTCTCTCTCTGTACCTGCACGTCTGCGCGGGACGCAGACAGAGAGAGAGCTGTACATGTTCTGTACGGGTTCTCGTGAGGAGGAGGAGGAGGAGGCGTGCTGTCGGTCGGCTGAGGCGCCGCAATTCACAAGACGTTCTTCGCAGGTGCTGCCGCGTGGATGCGTGGCACCGTTTGCCGCTGTGGCGACGACGGGTAGCGTCCGGTGTAAAAGAAGATAATGATGACGGAATTGCTTCGAAAAAGGAGCTGCAGGGGTATTGAACTCCCCTCCCCTCCCCTCCCCCCGCTACACACACACACACACACACACACACACACACGCATGTGACGCTCTGGTAAGTGATGAGGAAGACCCTATGAAGGCTGGAAAAGGCGTGGCGGCCGCTGAAAGCACCAAGAGTCACAGGCAAACACGTGCATTGGCGTAACCGTTCCCTCAACTCCGTGCTTCTCACATCCCTGCATCTGTGGCTCTAGAGTGCAAGGTGTGGTGTGCATTGTATCGTGCCTTACGCGGTGAGTTGGCGGGCTTGATGCAAGTAGCGCGCCCGCTGTGCTGTGAGGACCACCAAGTCGTCAGGAGCCTCTACCCTTAGTTGGCGCACAAGTCTCCGTGTGTGTGTGTGGGGGGGATTCAAGAAAGACGTTCGGTGAAGGAGTTCACGCCCAAGCTCAGCTGTTGCCGTCGGCTTGTGCACCACTTTTCTTTTATTCGCCCATGCTTTGATTCGCCTGGCTGTTTGTGTTCCTGGGCGTCTCATCATTGGAAGCCACCTGAATCACGCGCAGACAACTTTTTCTCTGTTCATCTTTTCCACACCCCTGTCCATCGGCTCGTCGCGCACAGACGCAGAGAAGGGGAGAGACTCCCGTGTGCTTCTGCTATGCTGTCTTCCTCAAGTGTTTGCTGTGCCGACATCTTACGGTGATCGGTGTTGTTGCCTTCCCTTAGCGCGCACCGCCTTTTTTTTGAGTAGACGCTGGGCCTGTTTTGCGGGTTGGTGTCTGTGTGCGCGTGCGTGTTTGTGTTTTTCCGTTGCGTTGCTGTTGCCGGCGCCGCAACGGCTGCTTTGCGTCGTTCATGCTTCCGCGTTGCCTTTGATCTCTCCTTCTCCGCCACCTCCGCCTTTTCTCCCGCCCCTTCGGCTGTCACCAGCGTTTGCCTTTCTCTTGTTTAGAAACGCCTGTGCTATTCTTCCGCTCACGCACGACGTGCACCCAGTACATCGATCACATCACGACAGACATCACAAAAGAAGGGAAACCGGAGGAGGGGGACGACGCCTACGCTGAGCTCCCCCTTGCACAGCGTGACGTGTATGCGTGTCTCTCTCTCTGTTTCCTCGCTTTTCGTTGGTGCTATAATTTGTTTCCGTGCCGAGCCGAAGGGGGAAGGCAAGGAGACGGCGCCAAACTCATTGACGATTTCTGCGACACCTTCTCCACCATAACAATGAACGAGAGACATGTTGTTTGGCCCTTCTGTGCTATGCACGCACACTGAAGACCACAGATGCACGTCGACGCGCTTGTCACGACGGCATTGCTCTTCCTCTCTTCTATTTATTCTGCTCTTCGTACTCTCCCTCTCTTCTGCTCTGATTTAATACGGTGAAATGGATGGCTGCATGCACACACATACACACACACACACATACAGAATTGCTTCTTCGCTATTCAACAGTATATAAGCGCCCTTTGTTCATCACGCCGAACCTCCCCGCCGGCGCACACAATACCGCTGGTCTGTCTCTGAGCCTGTTGTCTCCATTTCTGCACCATGCCGCAGTCACCGCAAAGAAAAAAGAACCGGGATGACTCGAACGGAGACATCGATAAGAAAGTCGCCGCCATCGCCTTCGGTGTGGGTGTGGCAGTCGGCGTATTAGCCAACAAGGGTTTCGATGCCTTCTATTCCTGGTGGACTGAGGAAAAGGTCCAGCGGGAAAAGGGGTACTACTTCCTCCCGCCACGCGACAAGCCGCCCCAATCTAGAACGGGGCTGTCTGAAACCGTCAGATCGTCTTCAGGCACCGCCTGTGCCGCCGATAACGAGGTGAGGAAAACCGCAGGAAACGATGCGCCTTCGCACAACCCACACGTACTGTCAGATGAATCTGGTGTATCGAAACCTGACAGCGCGGATGGTCATAACCTCTGTGTCTTGTGCCTCATGAGCCACTCGTCCTTCATGTTTGTGGAGTGCCGACACGTCTGCCTCTGTGAACCGTGTGTTATTGAGCTTGGCCGTGACTACGAGGACCGTGTTCTGGGTCACCACTTCCGCGGGCCCATGCGAGTGCCCTGCCCCATGTGCCGGACAGTCGGCTACCTCACGAAGACGTATGCTTCTTAGTTGTGTGCCTATCCCTGAGGTGTGTGTGTATTTTTTTTAGTTCCCCCCACTACCACCACCCAACACACACACACACACACACACACACACACACAACCGGAGATGGCCTTACCCGGCACACGGGGAGCTCACTCATGCTCAGGAACGCGCACGTTTGTTCACGTGGACAAATGGGCCACTGCCTCATACGTTTCACGTCTTTGGCTTATATATATATATATATATATATCGATGCTATATATTGTGGTGCTCCTGTTGCTTGTCGATGGGTGAGTCCGTCGCTTTCTCTCCCTTCTCTCTTTCTATGCCTTTGCCACTTGCTTTTGAACGCGGATGGCGCTACTGCTGCTGCTGCCGGTCGTGGTGGCCGCGCTGCCTTGTTGTGTCTCCATACGCTTTTCTGCAATGCATTCCTTTTGCTTTTGCTTCCTCGTTGCGGGTGCAGCACGTGTGGTTGCCCTCATCTGCGCAGCCCCCTTCCTCTGTGTGCGCCCCTTGTTCTTCTGCCTTTGCGTGCGGTCACTGCCACAGGGAATCACCCCCCCCCCCGACACACACTCACACACGGCACCCTTCGCGTTACTGTACGTTCTGTAGTGGCATCCCCTTAGCCTGCATGCATCCAGGACGCCGTTCGTTGTATTTTCCTCTCCCGTTGCTGCTCCGTACCCTTCTCGAATCTCTGGTCCTTGTCGACGGTGTTTTCTTTGGCGCTGTGCAGCACTCTTGTTTTCATGCCCTCTGCCACACTCGTGTGTGCCTGCGTGGTCTTGTCCACCTTTTTTTGGTGCGGTAATGGACTTTGGCTCCACTGAGAAGCCTCAACAACGCTTCTGCCAGGGAAGCTGTACGCGCTCCCATCTGAGGAGGGAACGGGGGGGAGAAAGGAGGGAAAAGCCGTGACAGAGCACACTGAATAGAGATAACGATGGCGGTGCCCCTGCACCTGACGTCATGCCTTAGAAATGTTTTTCTCTCTGTTGCCGTCTGCCCTGTGTGTGTGTGTGTGTGTCCGGGGCCTTTGGCCGCATCTGCAGCGAAAGGAAGAGAACGGCTTCAAAAAAAAAGCGTGAACAATATATATATATATATATATATATATGCCACTATCGCGCTCTTTAATGTGTGCGCAGGTCGCCGTGCGCTTTCATCTTCTGTGTGCCTCTCTCCGCAGCTGTGCAACGTTATATCCTGCACTGCGGCGTCAGAGACCCCGTGCTGTGCCGCCTCCGCTGCCGTAGGTGCCTGTAGGCTATGGTGAGCGGCTGCAGCGCGACGCAGTGGTCGCGCGGCACCCGTACCCCACCTCAGTCCTTCTACACCCCTCTACGCACACCCCTTTCTTTCCTTGTTTCTTCGTTTTACCTGGTCTCGTGACGCTTAAAGCGCAGTAGAAATTTATAAAGCGTATTCGTGTGCGGCGCACGCACGCAGGCGTTGTGTGTGCGGGCGCGTGCGCTGTGTGCCTGCTTTCTCTCCCCCTTTTTCGCTCGTTCCCCCCGCCCTCTGGCCCCCGGCGCCAGCGCGAGTTCGGCTGTGGCCGCCCACGCGGCGCTCTAACGTGGTCAGCGCACCCCCTCCCCCTTCGTGCGTGTCTCCCTTGTTCTTTTTACTTTTCATTTTTCATTTTGTAGCGGGGCGCTCGACGTTGTGGGAGCGGTGGCGGCTTCTGCGTGCGGACGGCGTACAGCTCGGCCGGGAGAGTTTCCCGCCACCGCCCGCGCAGCGCAGAGCCGTCCGCCCCCTCCCACCACCGCGTGCGACCGCACTGGGTGGTGCGCACATTAGCGGTACGACCACCAAGACGTTCCCCACGCCGCTGCTCCGGCCCCACGCCCGCGTCTCTGCCCGCTGCCGTCGACTGCCTCTCTTGCGACTCCTGTGGCTTACTGCGCTACGCGCCTCCCCGAGCGACCGGCGGCGGTGCGTGTGTGGTGCGGCGAGTGAGACGGGCTGCCATCCCCTCTCGCTCTCTGGCACCCCCGCCCCCTTCTCCTGCTCCCCACTGTCCCTGACGCGGTCTCCGCTCCTCCTATCTCGACTATTGCCCTCCCCCTCCCTCGCACCTCCTCTCTGTCTCCTTCCTGTCTCCTCTCTCCACAGATCCGCCAACGCATCCCATCCCGCCACCCTACACCCCTCCCCCCTTCCCCCTTCACGCACACCCTCACACCCGCAGGCCCATGTCCGTCGACAGCAGCAGCACGCACCGGCGCCGCAGCGTCGCCGCGCGCCTGGTGCGCCTCGCGGCTGCCAGCGCCGCAGCCGCCGTTGCCGTGGGCAGCGCCGCCGCGTGGGCGCACGGCGGTGCGGTCCAGCACCGCTGCATCCACGACGCGATGCAGGCCCGCGTGCTGCAGTCGGTGGCGCAGCAGCGCAGCCACCCCAGCAAGGTGTCGTCCCTCGGTCTGCCGTACGTTGCCCTGGGCAAAGTCAACACCGCTGCCGCCGCCGACCCCATGGCGGGCAGCGTCGCGCGCGCCACCGAGTGGGGCTCGCTGCGCATCGCCGTTTCCACCGAGGACCTCAGCGACCCCGACTATCACTGCGCTCGCGTTGGGCAGCGTGTGAGCATGCGCGATGGCCGCACCGCCACCTGCACGGCTGACGACATCCTCACGGACGAGAAGCGCGACATCCTCGTGAGCCACCTCATCCCGCAGGCACTGCAACTGCACACGGATCGACTGAAGGTGCGGCAGGTGCAGGGCAACTGGAAGGTGAGCGAACCCGATGACGCTACTTGTGGCTCTTTCAACGTTCCGCAGGCCCACATTAGCGAAGGCTTCAGCAACACGGACTTCGTGCTGTACGTTGCCTCCGTGCCGAGCGAGCCGGGAGCGCTCGCGTGGGGCCTGACCTGTCAGATGTTCTCCGACGGCCATCCAGCCGTGGGCGTGATCAACATCCCCGCGGCGAACATTGCGTCGCGGAACAACCAGGCCGTCACGCGTGCCGTCACGCACGAGCTCGCGCACGCGCTGGGCTTCAGTAACGTTTTCTTTGAAGAAGCGGGCATCCTGCAGCGTGTAGCCAATGTCCGCGGCAAGCCGTTCCCCGTTCCTGTGATCCACAGCAGCACGGTGGTGGCCAAGGCGCGTGAGCAGTACGGCTGCAACACCTTGCAGCACCTGGAGCTGGAGGACCAGGGCGGTGCGGGCTCTACTGGGTCGCACATCAAGATGCGCAACGCCAAGGACGAGCTCATGGCCGCTGAAACATCTGGCGGGTACTACACGGCCCTGACCATGGCCATCTTCCAGGACCTCGGCTTCTACCAGGCGGACTTCAGCAAGGCGGAGGCGATGCCGTGGGGCAAGGACGCCGGCTGCGACTTTCTAACGGAAAAGTGTATGGTAGATGGCGTAACGAAGTGGCCGGCGATGTTCTGCAATATTATGTATGAGAGTCGCTGCGTAAGTAGTCGACTCGGCTTAGGAAGCTGTCTGATACTCTTGTCATCTCAGCCGGTACCAGAGTACTGGCAGTATTTCCCGAACACTTCTCTCTGGGGAATGTCTGCCTTCATGGACTACTGCCCTTCCGTGCGGGAGTACAGGGCTGGCAGCTGCGCGCAGAGCGCCTCTGAAGCGGATGCTGAGGCGACTGCCTTCAACGTCTTCTCCGACGCGGCGCGCTGCATCGATGGGGACTTCAGACCGAAGGCGGCTGAAAGCGAGGCCATGCCGTACGGTGGCCTGTGCGCCAACGTGAGGTGTGACACGGCCACGCGCACGTACAGCGTGCAGGTGCGCGGCAGCAGTCGCTACGTGAGCTGCACGCCGGGCCTCCGGGTGGAGCTGAGCAACGTGAGCGACGCTTTCCAGGAGGGCGGCTACATCACGTGCCCGCCGTACGTGGAGGTGTGCCAGGGCAACGTGCAGGCGGTCGAGGCCAGCGGCAACGGTGTGGCTGTTGGAGTTGGCCTGTTTACTGCCGTCTCTTTGCTGTGTGTTTCCGTACTGGCGGCTATCGCCTAGGCGTGATTGGCCGCTGGCCGCTGGTGCTGCGAAGCCATGCTCCGTAGGCTTCCAAGCAGTGTAAGGGAGTGACGATGGTTTTGTGTCCTTTCCTGCATTCTTGTTTTGTCTCGGAACAGCTGCATGCTGTCTTCTGATCTTCTCTCCTACTGTACGCTTTTTTGGCTGTGCCTGTGCACCGGGCGTGTCCCCGCTGGCCTGCGCCTGCCCATCCCCCTCGCCCTCCCCACCGTGTCTCCCGCCACGCCACACACCGCTCCCCGCTGCGCAGGGTGCCCCTGCGCGGTTGGAGAGAGGTGCCGCAGCGCGGGAGGGGACAAGGGTGAGAGAGGGGGGGTGCCGCCGTGCACGAGCGCGCTGATCTTCTGCCGAGTTTAATTTCTCTTTGTGTTTGTTCTCTGTGACACCTTCCGCACCCCCTCCCCACACACACCCCGGGCGGTAGTGGAGTGCTGTGCAGTTTACTCCCCCCTTTCCGATGCCGTACGTATGTGTGTGTGTGTGCGTGTGTGTTTATGCGGGGTTGTGCCGGGTTGGTGAGCGGGAAGCTGTATACAGTGCGCTGCCCGCCCTTCTCCTCTCTGTGCTATGTAGCTGATCACGGATTTCGTGGAGACATACTTTCTCTGGCCAGTCCGTGATGGCTTGCCTTCCTCTCTATTTTGTAGACTACAGTGCCGCCACGTCTGATGGCGCACGCCCCCTCCCCCTCCCCCCACCCGTCTCCCGTCTCTTTTCACTCTCTCTATACTCCTCTCTTCTATGTTCCTCTGCCTCGCCGCCCTTCGGTCGAATTTCCCCTCTGTGTGGTGTGCGGGTCGCCCTGCGCTTTCATCTTCTGTGTGTGTGTCTCTGTGCGTAGCTGTGCAACGCTGTATCCCCCACGGCGGCCTCAGAGACCCCTGCGCTGTGCCACCCACCCACCCCCGTTGTCACAGGTACCAGTAGGTGGTGGTGTGCAGCTGCGGCACGGGGGTCGCGTGGGCAGCACAACGCAGCTGACGCGCGTCACCCGTACCCCGCACCAGTCTTTCTATACCCTCCATGCCCCCCACCTTGCTCTCTCTCTTCTTGCCTTCCTTGCGTTACCCCTGTTCCCGTGACGCTTACAGCGCAGTCGAAGTTTGTTAAGCGTATTGGGCCGCGTTGCACACATGCAGTCGTTACGTTCTGCCCTGTGTGGACGCGTTTCTTTGCAGGCCGGGGAGGACATGCGGCGTCGATGGCAGCGTGTGTCGGCGTCAGCTCCATCCCCGCACACCGCCTGGAGTGCTCTGCCCCGCCCCCTCTGTGACCCCTCCCTCGCGGTGCGCTGGGCAACGCGTTCGCCGCGGACTATGCCGCCTGTGCGCGCGCATCTGCATGGCTGCACATGGCCCGTCGAGTGGTAGGACTGCCGGGGAACACCTTCGCGGTGCTCTCCTGCGGTGACTGTGTGTCGCTCTTCAGTGCAACGGCCGGCGAGGTACGGCGCGCCCTCCATGCGCCGGTGTGCCGCCCTCGGCACCGCGTACGTCCAGATGCAGGCGCTGTTCCCGTGCTCTGATGCCGGCTTCCGCCCCCCTTCCCCGAGCTCGCCAGGGCAGTGAGAGGAAACCTTGCTCGTGGGCCCTCCTCGCTATGCCGCTGTCTCACCCCCTCACACACACGCACATGCTCGCCTTCCTCTCCGACACTCTGTTCCTCCCTCGCGTTCCCTCGGCCTCCGCCTTGTTTTCCCTGCACGCTGTTGTCCCGTGAGGGTGACGATGTGCGTAGGAGCGCCAGCGCAGGACGAAGACATACGCGCGGACGCAATTGCCGGCATGCTTCCCCTCACAGCTCGAGCGCAGGCCTGAGCATCGTCCTTCTGCCGTCTTTGTCTGTGTCACTGTTGATTCGACTATTCTCTGGTGCGCGCCTCGCGCCATCGCGCCAGTTGCCGCTCACACACGCACACACACATATTTACATACATGCATATTTAGATACATATTTACATACAAGCGGGTACGCACTGCCCGTCATCGTGTGGCACAGAGCAGCGTGGGGGCGGGAGCGAACGCGAAGGACGGTGAAGACGGTGCGGGCCATGAGACTCGCACGCAGTGTGGCGTGCGAGCCTCCCTCCTTCGCGTTTTTGTTGTCGCACTGTCTGCGGTGGCTCCCTCTCCACGGCACCCTCGTGGCGCACTGCGTCCTTCCCGTAGAGGTACGTTCTGCGTGCGTGCTCCGATGCAGCACCCCCGTCTCTGCACCAACTGTACGGGCGTCGCTCGGTGTCCGGCGGCCAGCCCCGCCCTGTGTGTGCGAGCTGCGCACACATCAAGGGGTGACGGTGGCGAAGGACGCGCGTCGTGAGGGCCGGATGGCAGGCGCTCTGCGTGCACACAGTCTGCTGGAGTGTGCGCAGTGCAGCACCGCATCGCGCGACGCTCTCTGGTGCCGCTGCCAGCGACGCGCAGGACTGGGACGCGGTCCCGCTGCGTTCTTTCCGCGCAGCTCTGGCGCATGGCGGGCCTCGGCCCGTGCGAACAACGAGGGAGATGGTGGGTGGTCTAGCGGCATCTTCCGTGGTGCGGTGTGACGTCACGCGGGAGCGTACCACAGCGGCCGTGCTGATCGCCCAGATTCCCCCGCAGCGGAGCGCACCTCCACCGGGCTTCGCACGGCTGTCCGCGTGGTCGTTGATCGAGGCCCCGATCCGGGCGGCGATGACGAAAAACTCCAAGACCAGCTACAACTGGAGACACGATATGTCACGCTGGTGCCTGCGCAGACGAGAGCGCTGGGTCTGGCGGTGCGTGGTTTCAACATCTTTGTGACGGGCGGAGCGGGAGCGGCCACGTGGTATCACCGGGCCGTCGCCGCCGTGTGGAAACGGCATCTGCGCGCTTTCTGCACCCACCGCGCTGTGACGACCTTGAACAGCGACATCGCCGCCGCCACAGCTGGACTGCCGGCGATGCAGCTTCACGGCATGGCGACGACACCGCTGCCACGCGGTGCACCGTCAATGGAGTGACTCACGGTCAGCGACTGAGGTGGCAGATGCTGCGGCGCTCTGGACGCCCACGGAGCTGTCACTGTCCTCAGGGCTGACTTGGCCGATTGCGTCGGCGTGCGTGGCTGGATACCGTGCATGCGGTGTGCTGGTGTGGCACTGCCCTCTGTGTGCGAGCACGGCAGCGGCGTCCGCGTTGTGCTCCCGCTGCCCTGCCCACCCGCTGCTGAGGTCCCTCCCCGCGAATGGCGCACGAGCGGAGCGGGGGAGTGGAAATAGCGCGCGAGGGCCCGCAGCAGCAACGATGACTCACCTAGGAGCTCCCGCCCATCGTCGGCGCCCCCGCTGTCTCCACCCCGCAGGTGGCTCCGGCGCGGGGCCTCGACGGCGAGAGCGACAGCCGTCAGGGGTCTGGCGGAGAGCGGGCACCGCTGAGGCACCTCCGCGTCGAGCCGAGTGGCCCGACGTGCATTCCGTCCCGTCGGCGGCACCGCGGCGACTTGGCGGTCGACAGAACGGCATGTCCGCGGCAGCGACCGTTGGGTGTGCTCACTGAAGGCAAGATGGTAGTGCTGCTGCACACCGGTGAGGATGCAGGGAGGGGGCTAAAAGAGGAGAGGAAGCGGGCGAGCACCGAGCAGAGAAGGTGCTGCGTTGCCACGGCGGAGCTCACATCGGCGATCTGGCTTGCATTGCAGCCGCCTCTTCGTCGTGTGTGGTGGGAATGCGCAGAATGTCGTCTGGATAAGGGCGTCAGTGACGCGGAAGCTGGGGTGCGTAGCTTGTCAGACCGAAAGGGCGCTTCATCGCTGGCGTGGCCGCCTCGCTTGTCTTGCGTGCGCCGCATCTTCGTGTCGCCCACCGCGATGCTGCGGCACCGTCGCCAGCGTGGGGCCGCTGCAAAGCCTGCGCACCGCTGACTCTTCTCTGCAGCGCAGCATCCGCGCAGCGGTTCGCCCCCACCACTCTGCTCTCGGGCTTTCGTGACCTCACCGGGTCACCGCCGTACCGGCGGCAGCGCGTTGGCCTCGCTTCACGGCCCCTTCCTTGCACGCTAGCGCCCGCTGTGGGAGGTCCTGGACAGCAACGAGGTGAGCGCAGGCTCCTCCGGCTGTGCAGCGTGGGGGACGTTTTGCCACAGGCCGCAGGCACATCGCTCATGGCGCGGGCGTGCAGCGCGACGCAACGGAGCCCCAGGGCCGATGGCGAGGCGATGCCTCCCCCTTGGTGACGCTGCTACTCGCTTCCCTTCCGGTGCCGCACCTACAGGGGAGTGGCCGGTGCGCGCTGACGCCATACCCACCGGTGCACCGCAGCCGCCGCAGCGCTGCCTCTATGCAGCAGCGTGACTGAGTCGGCGGAGATGGGCAGGTCGAGGGCAGTAGCTGAAGCGCTGCTGCACTGCCGGTTCGCGCTCGAGTGGTTGTCCGGATGTGGACGGCTACAAAAGCTGCGCTTTTCCCTCTCCTGTGGTGGTGACGCTGAAGGCGCTCGGTGTGTTGAAAGCAGCCCCGCACGAGGCCGGACTCGGGGCTGTGGTGGTACTGACACCATCATGGAGGCGTCCGAGGTGCTGGCGATGGCTGCCCAACCACTGGCATCGTCCGCCGTTCCAGCGCCTGTGCAGGAGCATCTGGCGGTGCGCATTGCCGGCGACGGTGGTGACGCCGCCCGCTGTGGCCCTCTCCCCCGAGCTTTCAGGCACTCCCTGGTCGCATACAGCCCCAGCCTTCCGTTCCTGTCGCTGCCCCCTTTCCCAGCGCGCGAGTGCTTGAGCTGAGTCATGGTGTCCTCGCGGGTGGCTTCACTGCTGCTGCAGCTGTGCGAGAGATGACATGCACGCGGTGCTGCTCCATCGCTGGAGCGACAGCGATGTGAACGCGGCCCCGCGTAGGCAAGATGAGCGATGGTGGTGGTGACAGCCGACACGGCTGCGACGCCTGCATGGCCTCTACACCGTTTAGGCGGTTGGTTGCTGGACGGCAGCTCTGTCGGCTGGGCCGTGGGCTGTACGTCTCTCCGCCATCTGAGGCTCCGCGAATGCCGTTGGCTGCTCGATGTGGACGCGGCACACCGCCTTCTATGTCTGCGCATGCGTAACGTGACCATTGTGGAGTAGAGTGGGTGTATGAGGCCCTCACACGCATTGCGGGTGCAGACGCCAGCGATGTGCTGTGCCCATGACGGTACAGTCGCGTCCCCTCCCATCTCTGCTGACGCCGCCTGCTACCGCCGCGCTCAGCCGGCTGACTGGGGTTGTCCCCATCGACTGCACTTTCGCGCGCGACTTGACACCTCTCTCTCGCTTGGGCTCGTGCCGTCAGGTCTTTGCTTGGGATCGCCGTCGTCTTACAAATGGCGGCCATCTTGCCACCTGCGCGGCTCGGTGGGGGCGTCCCGTGGCGCACGACGCGAAGCTCAGTGGCGTCTCCGCCCTGCACTTGTTGCGCCAGCGGCGCCTCGCCTGCCGGCTGCGCTGGCACGGCATTTGCTGGGCATCGCCGAGCTGCAAAACTCGGCGTCGATTACGAAGGTGTGGGTCATGCACACGCCCTCGCTGACACGGGAGCGGGTGGAGGGAAAGCGGAGTGGGAGTGGGACAGTGACGCCGACCACGTCGCCCACGAAGCTTGCGTGTCGACCGGGCTAGAAGCGGCAGCCGCAGGGATCAGTACCGCCACACAAATCGAATGGTCGTCGGCGCCGCGGTGGTCCCAGCGCGCTGCACAGCGGTCCAAACCGATGGCAGCACGCTGCGCCCGCGAGGCTGCGCCGGTGGCGAATAGCGACTGTGGTGGGGTGGCTGGCACACGCCTGTCCGCCCTCCACCCGCTGCGGTCGCCCTGGGCAACCTTACCGTGCGCGCATCGGGGCTGCGCGCCGCTTTCACCGGCATGCGTGACGCTCGTTGACTGCGCACGTGCCGCGTGCTGAAAGTGCTGGGTCTGGCCAACTCATCGTGCTGAGCAAGGGGGAGGGCGAAGGCGACTGTAGAGGCGGAGCTGCCGGAGCGCTTGCCGGAGCTGGAGCTCCTGAAAAGCAAACGAGTTGTCGCCACGCTGCTGGTAGGAACAGGGCCATCTGGTGGAGCGGCGAAAGTGCGCGCCAGCGATGGACGGAGGAGCCACGGTCGATCGCGATTGTGTGATGTGTATATGGATGAAAGGAAGGAGGAGTGTGCGTCGGTACGCATGGTGGGGTAACCGCCCGTGGCGGATGGCGCGCACAGACACCGACCCCAACACGCGGCTGCTGCTGCTGCTGCCGCCACAGCTTGAGGACTTCGAGAAGGCCAGCGAAATGTGGAGGGGCGGTGGGGGGCTGCGTGAGGGCATTTTCTTGTGAAGTTGTTTTTGGGAGTGGACGGGGGCAGGGCGGGGGTGAGACGACGCCTTCCCGGAAACCTGCAGTTAGCCTGCTGTGTTGGGGGGATGGAATGCGCCAACGCCTCCTCTCCTCCTGTCCCGTCACCACTCCTCCTCGCTTCCCTGTTGCTCCTCCGCTATTTTGCTGATCGTTCCATCTCCGCCCATGTTTTGCGTTGATTACGTGCTCGCCTCCCCCCGCTCCCCTCCTCGCTGCTCTTCCCGCCATACATGCACGTGTGTGTGTGTGTGTGTCTGGACGGACTGCTTCTGCTTGCATTCCTCTCTCATCTCTTCAGAGGGCGGCGGGGCAGGCAGCCGAGTGTGCCGCTCTCTGACCTCCCCTTCTTCTGCCTCCACACCAGCCTTCGTTTTGCGCTGTGTTCCGCTTTCCAAGCAGGCTTCTCTCTCTCCCCCCCCGCATCATCGCCACTGCCAACAACGTCCCCTGTGCACACATCCCTCAGAAAGCAAATAAAGAAGCAGTCCAGTAAGGGGCCTGTCCACTCTTCCCCCGCGCGTACTCTGCCACAAAGACATCGCAATGCCGTCCGGGAACGGATGCCGTGCCAACCAACGCCGTGAGCGCGAGATGAAGAAGGCGCAGTGCGCCGGCGTAAAGCACACCGCCGAGGACCTGAAGAAGCACGAGCAAAGCAAGAACGCCGTTCAGTGCAGGGTGTGCCTGCAGGGCTTCCCCCGAACTGTGCGCCGCCCGGAGCTGGAGCAGCACTTCGAGAAACACACCAAGGCGGGCAAGACCTTCGAGGAGGTGTTTCCCGACTTCACGGAGTAGAGAGACAGAGACTTAAACGATGGTCGTAGAGGTGTCCGTTTTCGCGTACAGCACGCCGCCGACCGAGGCAGCGACTAGGGAAGATGCATGCGCCACTGCGGTCGATGTAGCGCTGCCGCACTACGAATGCATCCTCAGGGTGTCTGGGAGAGGCCATCGGCGCCGGCAACTCGGGATCGTGCTCCCTTCCCCACTCCCAATGAGCTCCTCCCGTCCCCTGCTTTCCCCTTTGGAGGACGTGTACGTGCACGACGGTTGCCAGATACACCGAGCGGGGCTCCGTGTGTGCTGCTGGTAACAGCGGGTGACCTCGAGGCGCACTCCACATCATCTCAAGGAGGATGCTGGCGAGCTTCAGGCAAGGCCCCCCCTGCGACCCTGTGCTGTGGCTGTGTGCTCTGCATCGGCCTCAGTCGCCCCAAGCGGCGGCATCGCGTAGTCCGTTGTGCTGCCTCTTCGTATGGGAGTCTGGAGGACTCGACAGTTGAACTCGGGGGTGGCCCCGCCGGGATTCCCGCAGCTGTGCCCCCTCCGCCGAGCCCTGGTGGGATGAAGGAGACGCCGCACAGGTGGCACAGATGCGCAGGAAACGGGGGTGCGCCTCTGCGTCACAGCGCGCTCGTGAGAGGCCCCCGCACGTCTGCGCTGCGCCAAGAGACCTGAGCGGTGGCACGTACGCCTGCGCACGTCCTCACACCAGGCATACAGGGGCTCACGGGGTGCCACGCATTACTCGACGAGGAAGTCGTCTGTGTGCGTATGCGTGTTATTGTGACTCTTTTGCCATCTCCTGCCCTTTGGCAGCTTCTTTCTAAGGCTTGTGTGAGGGAGTGATGTTATTGCATGCACGCAGTCATGCGTACGAGCGGCTCTCACGGGCATGCCCGCACATGCACACCCGCACTGTCACTGATGGCCTTCTGTGCGTGTGTCATACCTTCTCTCCCCTGGCGTGTGTGTTTGAGGGGGGAGTTTATACACACATCGATGTTTGCACGACTGCGTATGAAGATGGGCCAACGTGAGTGTGTGTCTGTTCGACGTGTGCTTTCCTGTATCCCCCCTCTGGTGCTCCGCCTCCTATTCCACATGGAGGGATGAGACGCTGCCCACGTGTGTCTCTGCCCCGTCTGAGCTCGGTGTCCCCTCCTCCCGAGTTATTATTGTCGCTCCCCCCCCTCCCCTGCGTGCCCCACTTCATCCCACACGCGCCACCCTATGAGGACTCTTTGTCTTCCGTTGTCCTCACTGACGTGGGGGCAACGGAGGGACGGCAGGACCTCCTCACTGGGTCGGTCAGCTCCCCGGTCCTCCTCTCTCGCCTATACTCCCCCTCGCACCTCCTCCTTGTCTCCTCTCTCCACAGATCCGCCAACGCATCCCATCCCGCCACCCTACACCCCTCCCCCTTCCCCCTTCCCGCACACCCTCACACCCGCAGGCCCATGTCCGTCGACAGCAGCAGCACGCACCGGCGCCGCAGCGTCGCCGCGCGCCTGGTGCGTCTCGCGGCTGCCAGCGCTGCAGCCGCTGTTGCCGTGGGCAGCGTCGCCGCGTGGGCGCACGGCGGTGCGGTCCAGCACCGCTGCATCCACGACGCGATGCAGGCCCGCGTGCTGCAGTCGGTGGCGGAGCAGCGCAGCCACCCCAACAAGGTGTCGTCCCTCGGTCTGCCGTACGTTGCCCTGGGCAAAGTCAACACCGCTGCCGCCGCCGGCCCCATGGCGGGCAGCGTCGCGCGCGCCACCGAGTGGGGCTCGCTGCGCATCGCCGTTTCCACCGAGGACCTCAGCGACCCCGACTATCACTGCGCTCGCGTTGGGCAGCGTGTGAGCATGCGCGATGGCCGCACCGCCACCTGCACCGCCGACGACATCCTCACGGACGAGAAGCGCGACATCCTCGTGAGCCACCTCATCCCGCAGGCACTGCAGCTGCACACGGATCGGCTGAAGGTGCGGCAGGTGCAGGGCGACTGGAAGGTGACGGGCATGGTGGACGAGATCTGCGGCGACTTCAAGGTGCCGCGGCCGCACACCACCGAAGGCTTCAGCAACACGGACTTCGTGATCTATGTCGCCTCCGTGCCGAGCGAGCCGGGCGTGCTGGCGTGGGCCACGACCTGCCAGGTGTTCTCCGACGGCCATCCAGCCGTGGGCGTGATCAACATCCCCGCGGCGAACATTGCGTCGCGGAACAACCAGGCCGTCACGCGTGTCGTCACGCACGAGATGGCGCACGCGCTGGGCTTCAGTAACGTTTTCTTTGAAGAGGCCGGCATCCTGCAGCAAGTATCGAATGTCCGCGGCAAGCCGTTCCCCGTTCCTGTGATCCACAGCAGCACGGTGGTGGCCAAGGCGCGTGAGCAGTACGGCTGCAACACCTTGAAGCACCTGGAGCTGGAGGACCAGGGCGGTGAGGGCTCTGCTGGGTCGCACATCAAGATGCGCAACGCGCAGGACGAGCTCATGGCGCCGGCCGCAGCTGGCGGGTACTACACGGCCCTGACCATGGCCATCTTCCAGGACCTCGGCTTCTACCAGGCGGACTTCAGCAAGGCGGAGGCGATGCCGTGGGGCAAGGACGCCGGCTGCGCCTTCTTCACCCGCAAGTGCATGGAGAAGGGCGTAACGAAGTGGCCGGCGATGTTTTGCAGTGGCGCCGAGGAGGGCATACGCTGCCCCAGCAGTCGTCTGAGCCTCGGCACGTGCGATGTTACCGAAAAGCAAAACCCACCCGCATACTTCCAGTACTTCGCAGACCCGTCCCTCTCCGGCATCTCCCCCTTCATGGACTACTGCCCCGTCGTGGTGGACTACAGCGATGGCAGCTGTGCGCAGAGCGCCTCTGAAGCGGATGCTGAGGCGACTGCCTTCAACGTCTTCTCCGACGCGGCGCGCTGCATCGATGGGGACTTCAGACCGAAGGCGGCTGAAAGCGAGGGCACGCCGTACGCTGGCCTGTGCGCCAACGTGAGGTGTGACACGGCCACGCGCACGTACAGCGTGCAGGTGCGCGGCAGCAGTCGCTACGTGAGCTGCACGCCGGGCCTCCAGGTGGAGCTGAGCACCGTGAGCGACGCCTTCCAGGAGGGCGGCTACATCACGTGCCCGCCGTACGTGGAGGTGTGCCAGGGCAACGTGCAGGCGGTCGAGGCCAGCGGCAACGCCGCGCCTGGCCACAGTGACCCGCGCGCGTGATTGGCTGCTGGCAGCTGGTGCACCGGCACACAGCCCCCTCGCGCTTTAGGTAGTAGCGAGGACGTTCGATAATGATGCGTCCCCTCCTCTCTTCCCCCTTCCCCCTTCCCCCTTCCTCTCTTATTTTTTTTGTCTCGGAACAGCTACATGCTGTCTTCTGATCTTCTCTCCTACTGTACGCTTTTTTGGCTGTGCCTGTGCACCGGGCGTGTCCCCGCTGGTCTCCGCCTACCCATCCCCCTCGCCCTCCCCACCGTGTCTCCCGTCACGCCACACACCGCTCCCCGCTGCGCAGGGTGCCCCTGCGCGGTTGGAGAGAGGTGCCGCAGCGCGGGAGGGGGGGATGCTGCCGTGCACGGGCGCGCATGTCTTCTTCCCTTTCCTCATCTGTCCTCTCTGTCTTTGTTTGCTTTGGCACCCCGCGCACCCCCTCCCCCCCCCCCCCACACATCACAAACACACACGCCTGGCTGCCCCCTGTGGCATCTGCGTGTGCGGGCGCGTGCGCTGTGTGCCTGCTTTCTCTCCCCCCTTTTCGCTCGTTCCCCCCGCCCTCTGGCCCCCGGCGCCAGCGCGAGTTCGGCTGTGGCCGCCCACGCGGCGCTCTAACGTGGTCAGCGCACCCCCTCCCCCTTCGTGCGTGTCTCCCTTGTTCTTTTTACTTTTCATTTTTCATTTTGTAGCGGGGCGCTCGACGTTGTGGGAGCGGTGGCGGCTTCTGCGTGCGGACGGCGTACAGCTCGGCCGGGAGAGTTTCCCGCCACCGCCCGCGCAGCGCAGAGCCGTCCGCCCCCTCCCACCACCGCGTGCGACCGCACTGGGTGGTGCGCACATTAGCGGTACGACCACCAAGACATGTTCCCCACGCCGCTGCTCCGGCCCCACGCCCGCGTCTCTGCCCGCTGCCGTCGACTGCCTCTCTTGCGACTCCTGTGGCTTACTGCGCTACGCGCCTCCCCGAGCGACCGGCGGCGGTGCGTGTGTGGTGCGGCGAGTGAGACGGGCTGCCACCCCCTCTCGCTCTCTGGCACCCCCGCCCCCTTCTCCTGCTCCCCACTGTCCCTGACGCGGTCTCCGCTCCTCCTATCTCGACTATTGCCCTCCCCCTCCCTCGCACCTCCTCTCTGTCTCCTTCCTGTCTCCTCTCTCCACAGATCCGCCAACGCATCCCATCCCGCCACCCTACACCCCTCCCCCTTCCCCCTTCCCGCACACCCTCACACCCGCAGGCCCATGTCCGTCGACAGCAGCAGCACGCACCGGCGCCGCAGCGTCGCCGCGCGCCTGGTGCGCCTCGCGGCTGCCAGCGCCGCAGCCGCCGTTGCCGTGGGCAGCGCCGCCGCGTGGGCGCACGGCGGTGCGGTCCAGCACCGCTGCATCCACGACGCGATGCAGGCCCGCGTGCTGCAGTCGGTGGCGCAGCAGCGCAGCCACCCCAGCAAGGTGTCGTCCCTCGGTCTGCCGTACGTTGCCCTGGGCAAAGTCAACACCGCTGCCGCCGCCGACCCCATGGCGGGCAGCGTCGCGCGCGCCACCGAGTGGGGCTCGCTGCGCATCGCCGTTTCCACCGAGGACCTCAGCGACCCCGACTATCACTGCGCTCGCGTTGGGCAGCGTGTGAGCATGCGCGATGGCCGCACCGCCACCTGCACGGCCGACGACATCCTCACGGACGAGAAGCGCGACATCCTCGTGAGCCACCTCATCCCGCAGGCACTGCAGCTGCACACGGATCGGCTGAAGGTGCGGCAGGTGCAGGGCGACTGGAAGGTGACGGGCATGGTGGACGAGATCTGCGGCGACTTCAAGGTGCCGCGGCCGCACACCACCGAAGGCTTCAGCAACACGGACTTCGTGATCTATGTCGCCTCCGTGCCGAGCGAGCCGGGCGTGCTGGCGTGGGCCACGACCTGCCAGGTGTTCTCCGACGGCCATCCAGCCGTGGGCGTGATCAACATCCCCGCGGCGAACATTGCGTCGCGGAACAACCAGGCCGTCACGCGTGTCGTCACGCACGAGATGGCGCACGCGCTGGGCTTCAGTAACGTTTTCTTTGAAGAGGCCGGCATCCTGCAGCAAGTATCGAATGTCCGCGGCAAGCCGTTCCCCGTTCCTGTGATCCACAGCAGCACGGTGGTGGCCAAGGCGCGTGAGCAGTACGGCTGCAACACCTTGAAGCACCTGGAGCTGGAGGACCAGGGCGGTGAGGGCTCTGCTGGGTCGCACATCAAGATGCGCAACGCGCAGGACGAGCTCATGGCGCCGGCCGCAGCTGGCGGGTACTACACGGCCCTGACCATGGCCATCTTCCAGGACCTCGGCTTCTACCAGGCGGACTTCAGCAAGGCGGAGGCGATGCCGTGGGGCAAGGACGCCGGCTGCGCCTTCTTCACCCGCAAGTGCATGGAGAAGGGCGTAACGAAGTGGCCGGCGATGTTTTGCAGTGGCGCCGAGGAGGGCATACGCTGCCCCAGCAGTCGTCTGAGCCTCGGCACGTGCGATGTTACCGAAAAGCAAAACCCACCCGCATACTTCCAGTACTTCGCAGACCCGTCCCTCTCCGGCATCTCCCCCTTCATGGACTACTGCCCCGTCGTGGTGGACTACAGCGATGGCAGCTGTGCGCAGAGCGCCTCTGAAGCGGATGCTGAGGCGACTGCCTTCAACGTCTTCTCCGACGCGGCGCGCTGCATCGATGGGGACTTCAGACCGAAGGCGGCTGAAAGCGAGGGCACGCCGTACGCTGGCCTGTGCGCCAACGTGAGGTGTGACACGGCCACGCGCACGTACAGCGTGCAGGTGCGCGGCAGCAGTCGCTACGTGAGCTGCACGCCGGGCCTCCAGGTGGAGCTGAGCACCGTGAGCGACGCCTTCCAGGAGGGCGGCTACATCACGTGCCCGCCGTACGTGGAGGTGTGCCAGGGCAACGTGCAGGCGGTCGAGGCCAGCGGCAACGCCGCGCCTGGCCACAGTGACCCGCGCGCGTGATTGGCTGCTGGCAGCTGGTGCACCGGCACACAGCCCCCTCGCGCTTTAGGTAGTAGCGAGGACGTTCGATAATGATGCGTCCCCTCCTCTCTTCCCCCTTCCCCCTTCCCCCTTCCTCTCTTATTTTTTTTGTCTCGGAACAGCTACATGCTGTCTTCTGATCTTCTCTCCTACTGTACGCTTTTTTGGCTGTGCCTGTGCACCGGGCGTGTCCCCGCTGGTCTCCGCCTACCCATCCCCCTCGCCCTCCCCACCGTGTCTCCCGTCACGCCACACACCGCTCCCCGCTGCGCAGGGTGCCCCTGCGCGGTTGGAGAGAGGTGCCGCAGCGCGGGAGGGGGGGATGCTGCCGTGCACGGGCGCGCATGTCTTCTTCCCTTTCCTCATCTGTCCTCTCTGTCTTTGTTTGCTTTGGCACCCCGCGCACCCCCTCCCCCCCCCCCCCCACACATCACAAACACACACGCCTGGCTGCCCCCTGTGGCATCTGCGTGTGCGGGCGCGTGCGCTGTGTGCCTGCTTTCTCTCCCCCCTTTTCGCTCGTTCCCCCCGCCCTCTGGCCCCCGGCGCCAGCGCGAGTTCGGCTGTGGCCGCCCACGCGGCGCTCTAACGTGGTCAGCGCACCCCCTCCCCCTTCGTGCGTGTCTCCCTTGTTCTTTTTACTTTTCATTTTTCATTTTGTAGCGGGGCGCTCGACGTTGTGGGAGCGGTGGCGGCTTCTGCGTGCGGACGGCGTACAGCTCGGCCGGGAGAGTTTCCCGCCACCGCCCGCGCAGCGCAGAGCCGTCCGCCCCCTCCCACCACCGCGTGCGACCGCACTGGGTGGTGCGCACATTAGCGGTACGACCACCAAGACATGTTCCCCACGCCGCTGCTCCGGCCCCACGCCCGCGTCTCTGCCCGCTGCCGTCGACTGCCTCTCTTGCGACTCCTGTGGCTTACTGCGCTACGCGCCTCCCCGAGCGACCGGCGGCGGTGCGTGTGTGGTGCGGCGAGTGAGACGGGCTGCCACCCCCTCTCGCTCTCTGGCACCCCCGCCCCCTTCTCCTGCTCCCCACTGTCCCTGACGCGGTCTCCGCTCCTCCTATCTCGACTATTGCCCTCCCCCTCCCTCGCACCTCCTCTCTGTCTCCTTCCTGTCTCCTCTCTCCACAGATCCGCCAACGCATCCCATCCCGCCACCCTACACCCCTCCCCCTTCCCCCTTCCCGCACACCCTCACACCCGCAGGCCCATGTCCGTCGACAGCAGCAGCACGCACCGGCGCCGCAGCGTCGCCGCGCGCCTGGTGCGCCTCGCGGCTGCCAGCGCCGCAGCCGCCGTTGCCGTGGGCAGCGCCGCCGCGTGGGCGCACGGCGGTGCGGTCCAGCACCGCTGCATCCACGACGCGATGCAGGCCCGCGTGCTGCAGTCGGTGGCGCAGCAGCGCAGCCACCCCAGCAAGGTGTCGTCCCTCGGTCTGCCGTACGTTGCCCTGGGCAAAGTCAACACCGCTGCCGCCGCCGACCCCATGGCGGGCAGCGTCGCGCGCGCCACCGAGTGGGGCTCGCTGCGCATCGCCGTTTCCACCGAGGACCTCAGCGACCCCGACTATCACTGCGCTCGCGTTGGGCAGCGTGTGAGCATGCGCGATGGCCGCACCGCCACCTGCACGGCCGACGACATCCTCACGGACGAGAAGCGCGACATCCTCGTGAGCCACCTCATCCCGCAGGCACTGCAGCTGCACACGGATCGGCTGAAGGTGCGGCAGGTGCAGGGCGACTGGAAGGTGACGGGCATGGTGGACGAGATCTGCGGCGACTTCAAGGTGCCGCGGCCGCACACCACCGAAGGCTTCAGCAACACGGACTTCGTGATCTATGTCGCCTCCGTGCCGAGCGAGCCGGGCGTGCTGGCGTGGGCCACGACCTGCCAGGTGTTCTCCGACGGCCATCCAGCCGTGGGCGTGATCAACATCCCCGCGGCGAACATTGCGTCGCGGAACAACCAGGCCGTCACGCGTGTCGTCACGCACGAGATGGCGCACGCGCTGGGCTTCAGTAACGTTTTCTTTGAAGAGGCCGGCATCCTGCAGCAAGTATCGAATGTCCGCGGCAAGCCGTTCCCCGTTCCTGTGATCCACAGCAGCACGGTGGTGGCCAAGGCGCGTGAGCAGTACGGCTGCAACACCTTGAAGCACCTGGAGCTGGAGGACCAGGGCGGTGAGGGCTCTGCTGGGTCGCACATCAAGATGCGCAACGCGCAGGACGAGCTCATGGCGCCGGCCGCAGCTGGCGGGTACTACACGGCCCTGACCATGGCCATCTTCCAGGACCTCGGCTTCTACCAGGCGGACTTCAGCAAGGCGGAGGCGATGCCGTGGGGCAAGGACGCCGGCTGCGCCTTCTTCACCCGCAAGTGCATGGAGAAGGGCGTAACGAAGTGGCCGGCGATGTTTTGCAGTGGCGCCGAGGAGGGCATACGCTGCCCCAGCAGTCGTCTGAGCCTCGGCACGTGCGATGTTACCGAAAAGCAAAACCCACCCGCATACTTCCAGTACTTCGCAGACCCGTCCCTCTCCGGCATCTCCCCCTTCATGGACTACTGCCCCGTCGTGGTGGACTACAGCGATGGCAGCTGTGCGCAGAGCGCCTCTGAAGCGGATGCTGAGGCGACTGCCTTCAACGTCTTCTCCGACGCGGCGCGCTGCATCGATGGGGACTTCAGACCGAAGGCGGCTGAAAGCGAGGGCACGCCGTACGCTGGCCTGTGCGCCAACGTGAGGTGTGACACGGCCACGCGCACGTACAGCGTGCAGGTGCGCGGCAGCAGTCGCTACGTGAGCTGCACGCCGGGCCTCCAGGTGGAGCTGAGCACCGTGAGCGACGCCTTCCAGGAGGGCGGCTACATCACGTGCCCGCCGTACGTGGAGGTGTGCCAGGGCAACGTGCAGGCGGTCGAGGCCAGCGGCAACGCCGCGCCTGGCCACAGTGACCCGCGCGCGTGATTGGCTGCTGGCAGCTGGTGCACCGGCACACAGCCCCCTCGCGCTTTAGGTAGTAGCGAGGACGTTCGATAATGATGCGTCCCCTCCTCTCTTCCCCCTTCCCCCTTCCCCCTTCCTCTCTTATTTTTTTTGTCTCGGAACAGCTACATGCTGTCTTCTGATCTTCTCTCCTACTGTACGCTTTTTTGGCTGTGCCTGTGCACCGGGCGTGTCCCCGCTGGTCTCCGCCTACCCATCCCCCTCGCCCTCCCCACCGTGTCTCCCGTCACGCCACACACCGCTCCCCGCTGCGCAGGGTGCCCCTGCGCGGTTGGAGAGAGGTGCCGCAGCGCGGGAGGGGGGGATGCTGCCGTGCACGGGCGCGCATGTCTTCTTCCCTTTCCTCATCTGTCCTCTCTGTCTTTGTTTGCTTTGGCACCCCGCGCACCCCCTCCCGCCCCCCCCCCCACACATCACAAACACACACGCCTGGCTGCCCCCTGTGGCATCTGCGTGTGCGGGCGCGTGCGCTGTGTGCCTGCTTTCTCTCCCCCCTTTTCGCTCGTTCCCCCCGCCCTCTGGCCCCCGGCGCCAGCGCGAGTTCGGCTGTGGCCGCCCACGCGGCGCTCTAACGTGGTCAGCGCACCCCCTCCCCCTTCGTGCGTGTCTCCCTTGTTCTTTTTACTTTTCATTTTTCATTTTGTAGCGGGGCGCTCGACGTTGTGGGAGCGGTGGCGGCTTCTGCGTGCGGACGGCGTACAGCTCGGCCGGGAGAGTTTCCCGCCACCGCCCGCGCAGCGCAGAGCCGTCCGCCCCCTCCCACCACCGCGTGCGACCGCACTGGGTGGTGCGCACATTAGCGGTACGACCACCAAGACATGTTCCCCACGCCGCTGCTCCGGCCCCACGCCCGCGTCTCTGCCCGCTGCCGTCGACTGCCTCTCTTGCGACTCCTGTGGCTTACTGCGCTACGCGCCTCCCCGAGCGACCGGCGGCGGTGCGTGTGTGGTGCGGCGAGTGAGACGGGCTGCCACCCCCTCTCGCTCTCTGGCACCCCCGCCCCCTTCTCCTGCTCCCCACTGTCCCTGACGCGGTCTCCGCTCCTCCTATCTCGACTATTGCCCTCCCCCTCCCTCGCACCTCCTCTCTGTCTCCTTCCTGTCTCCTCTCTCCACAGATCCGCCAACGCATCCCATCCCGCCACCCTACACCCCTCCCCCTTCCCCCTTCCCGCACACCCTCACACCCGCAGGCCCATGTCCGTCGACAGCAGCAGCACGCACCGGCGCCGCAGCGTCGCCGCGCGCCTGGTGCGCCTCGCGGCTGCCAGCGCCGCAGCCGCCGTTGCCGTGGGCAGCGCCGCCGCGTGGGCGCACGGCGGTGCGGTCCAGCACCGCTGCATCCACGACGCGATGCAGGCCCGCGTGCTGCAGTCGGTGGCGCAGCAGCGCAGCCACCCCAGCAAGGTGTCGTCCCTCGGTCTGCCGTACGTTGCCCTGGGCAAAGTCAACACCGCTGCCGCCGCCGACCCCATGGCGGGCAGCGTCGCGCGCGCCACCGAGTGGGGCTCGCTGCGCATCGCCGTTTCCACCGAGGACCTCAGCGACCCCGACTATCACTGCGCTCGCGTTGGGCAGCGTGTGAGCATGCGCGATGGCCGCACCGCCACCTGCACGGCCGACGACATCCTCACGGACGAGAAGCGCGACATCCTCGTGAGCCACCTCATCCCGCAGGCACTGCAGCTGCACACGGATCGGCTGAAGGTGCGGCAGGTGCAGGGCGACTGGAAGGTGACGGGCATGGTGGACGAGATCTGCGGCGACTTCAAGGTGCCGCGGCCGCACACCACCGAAGGCTTCAGCAACACGGACTTCGTGATCTATGTCGCCTCCGTGCCGAGCGAGCCGGGCGTGCTGGCGTGGGCCACGACCTGCCAGGTGTTCTCCGACGGCCATCCAGCCGTGGGCGTGATCAACATCCCCGCGGCGAACATTGCGTCGCGGAACAACCAGGCCGTCACGCGTGTCGTCACGCACGAGATGGCGCACGCGCTGGGCTTCAGTAACGTTTTCTTTGAAGAGGCCGGCATCCTGCAGCAAGTATCGAATGTCCGCGGCAAGCCGTTCCCCGTTCCTGTGATCCACAGCAGCACGGTGGTGGCCAAGGCGCGTGAGCAGTACGGCTGCAACACCTTGAAGCACCTGGAGCTGGAGGACCAGGGCGGTGAGGGCTCTGCTGGGTCGCACATCAAGATGCGCAACGCGCAGGACGAGCTCATGGCGCCGGCCGCAGCTGGCGGGTACTACACGGCCCTGACCATGGCCATCTTCCAGGACCTCGGCTTCTACCAGGCGGACTTCAGCAAGGCGGAGGCGATGCCGTGGGGCAAGGACGCCGGCTGCGCCTTCTTCACCCGCAAGTGCATGGAGAAGGGCGTAACGAAGTGGCCGGCGATGTTTTGCAGTGGCGCCGAGGAGGGCATACGCTGCCCCAGCAGTCGTCTGAGCCTCGGCACGTGCGATGTTACCGAAAAGCAAAACCCACCCGCATACTTCCAGTACTTCGCAGACCCGTCCCTCTCCGGCATCTCCCCCTTCATGGACTACTGCCCCGTCGTGGTGGACTACAGCGATGGCAGCTGTGCGCAGAGCGCCTCTGAAGCGGATGCTGAGGCGACTGCCTTCAACGTCTTCTCCGACGCGGCGCGCTGCATCGATGGGGACTTCAGACCGAAGGCGGCTGAAAGCGAGGGCACGCCGTACGCTGGCCTGTGCGCCAACGTGAGGTGTGACACGGCCACGCGCACGTACAGCGTGCAGGTGCGCGGCAGCAGTCGCTACGTGAGCTGCACGCCGGGCCTCCAGGTGGAGCTGAGCACCGTGAGCGACGCCTTCCAGGAGGGCGGCTACATCACGTGCCCGCCGTACGTGGAGGTGTGCCAGGGCAACGTGCAGGCGGTCGAGGCCAGCGGCAACGCCGCGCCTGGCCACAGTGACCCGCGCGCGTGATTGGCTGCTGGCAGCTGGTGCACCGGCACACAGCCCCCTCGCGCTTTAGGTAGTAGCGAGGACGTTCGATAATGATGCGTCCCCTCCTCTCTTCCCCCTTCCCCCTTCCCCCTTCCTCTCTTATTTTTTTTGTCTCGGAACAGCTACATGCTGTCTTCTGATCTTCTCTCCTACTGTACGCTTTTTTGGCTGTGCCTGTGCACCGGGCGTGTCCCCGCTGGTCTCCGCCTACCCATCCCCCTCGCCCTCCCCACCGTGTCTCCCGTCACGCCACACACCGCTCCCCGCTGCGCAGGGTGCCCCTGCGCGGTTGGAGAGAGGTGCCGCAGCGCGGGAGGGGGGGATGCTGCCGTGCACGGGCGCGCATGTCTTCTTCCCTTTCCTCATCTGTCCTCTCTGTCTTTGTTTGCTTTGGCACCCCGCGCACCCCCCCCCCCCCCCACACATCACAAACACACACGCCTGGCTGCCCCCTGTGGCATCTGCGTGTGCGGGCGCGTGCGCTGTGTGCCTGCTTTCTCTCCCCCCTTTTCGCTCGTTCCCCCCGCCCTCTGGCCCCCGGCGCCAGCGCGAGTTCGGCTGTGGCCGCCCACGCGGCGCTCTAACGTGGTCAGCGCACCCCCTCCCCCTTCGTGCGTGTCTCCCTTGTTCTTTTTACTTTTCATTTTTCATTTTGTAGCGGGGCGCTCGACGTTGTGGGAGCGGTGGCGGCTTCTGCGTGCGGACGGCGTACAGCTCGGCCGGGAGAGTTTCCCGCCACCGCCCGCGCAGCGCAGAGCCGTCCGCCCCCTCCCACCACCGCGTGCGACCGCACTGGGTGGTGCGCACATTAGCGGTACGACCACCAAGACATGTTCCCCACGCCGCTGCTCCGGCCCCACGCCCGCGTCTCTGCCCGCTGCCGTCGACTGCCTCTCTTGCGACTCCTGTGGCTTACTGCGCTACGCGCCTCCCCGAGCGACCGGCGGCGGTGCGTGTGTGGTGCGGCGAGTGAGACGGGCTGCCACCCCCTCTCGCTCTCTGGCACCCCCGCCCCCTTCTCCTGCTCCCCACTGTCCCTGACGCGGTCTCCGCTCCTCCTATCTCGACTATTGCCCTCCCCCTCCCTCGCACCTCCTCTCTGTCTCCTTCCTGTCTCCTCTCTCCACAGATCCGCCAACGCATCCCATCCCGCCACCCTACACCCCTCCCCCTTCCCCCTTCCCCCCTACACCCCTCCCCCGTCCCCCTTCACGCACACCCTCACACCCGCAGGCCCATGTCCGTCGACAGCAGCAGCACGCACCGGCGCCGCAGCGTCGCCGCGCGCCTGGTGCGCCTCGCGGCTGCCAGCGCCGCAGCCGCCGTTGCCGTGGGCAGCGCCGCCGCGTGGGCGCACGGCGGTGCGGTCCAGCACCGCTGCATCCACGACGCGATGCAGGCCCGCGTGCTGCAGTCGGTGGCGCAGCAGCGCAGCCACCCCAGCAAGGTGTCGTCCCTCGGTCTGCCGTACGTTGCCCTGGGCAAAGTCAACACCGCTGCCGCCGCCGACCCCATGGCGGGCAGCGTCGCGCGCGCCACCGAGTGGGGCTCGCTGCGCATCGCCGTTTCCACCGAGGACCTCAGCGACCCCGACTATCACTGTGCTCGCGTTGGGCAGAACGTCAGCACGCACAACGGCAGTTTAGCCACTTGCACGGCCGACGACATCCTCACGGACGAAAAGCGCGACATCCTCGTGAACCACCTCATCCCGCAGGCACTACAGCTGCACACGGATCGGCTGAAGGTGCGGCAGGTGCAGGGCGACTGGAAGGTGACGGACATGCTGGGCGAGATCTGCGGCAGCTTCAAGGTGCCGCGGCCGCACACCACCGAAGGCTTCAGCAACACGGACTTCGTGATCTATGTCGCCTCCGTGCCGAGCGAGCCAGGTGTGATTGCGTGGGGTCTGGCCTGCCAGCTCTTCACCGACGGTCATCCAGCGGTCGGCGTCATCAACATCCCCGCGGCGAACATTGCGTCGCGGAACAACCAGGCCGTCACGCGTGCCGTCACGCACGAGATGGCGCACGCGCTGGGCTTCAGCATTCAGTTCTTTCGTAAAGCCCAGAAAGTGTTCTCCGTACGTAATGTGAGGGGTCGGCCGCATACCACCTTGGCGCTGAGCAACACAGACCTGTTGCGGCAAAAGGCCCGTGAACACTACAAGTGCAATACGTTACACTTCTTCGAACTGGAGGACCAGGGCGGTGAGGACTCTGCTGGGTCGCACATCAAGGCGCGCAACGCGCAGGACGAGCTCATGGCGAGTGTCGTAACTGCCGGGTACTACACTGCGATGACGATGGCCATTTTCGAGGAGCTCGGCTTCTACCAGGCGGACTTCAGCAAGGCGGAGGTGATGCCGTGGGGCAAGGACGCGGGCTGCGACTTCTTGACCCGCAAGTGCATGGAGAACAACATCACAAAGTGGCCGAATATGTTTTGCAACGATACGCACTCCCCTATACGCTGTCCCTCCCACCGCCTGGGCTTTGGAGCTTGCGTTATACATTCGAGCGGCTCGTCGCTGCCGGGTCACATGCAGTACTTTACTAGTGGTGAACTCGCGGGGATCTCCCCCTTCATGGACTACTGCCCCGTCGTGGTGGAGTACAGCGACGGCAGCTGCGCGCAGAATGCCTCTGAAGCGCACCATTTGGCGACTGCCTTCAACGTCTTCTCCGACGCGGCGCGCTGCATCGATGGGGACTTCACACCGAAGGCGGCTGAAAGCGAGGGCACGCCGTACGCTGGCCTGTGCGCCAACGTGAGGTGTGACACGGCCACGCGCACGTACAGCGTGCAGGTGCGCGGCAGCAGTCGCTACGTGAGCTGCACGCCGGGCGTCCGGGTGGAGCTGAGCAACGTGAGCGACGCTTTCCAGGAGGGCGGCTACATCACGTGCCCGCCGTACGTGGAGGTGTGCCAGGGCAACGTGCAGGCTGTGAAGAACAGTGGCAACGGTGTGGCGGGCCAATGCGGACCGTGCGCCGGCGTCGCTGCGATGTTGATTTCCGCGCTGCTCGCCATTGTGTTGGAGTGATTGGCCGCTGGCAGCTACTGCGCCAACGAACAACCCTCTCGCTGACCAGATCGCAAGCCGGGCTGGTGATGGTTGCGCGGCCCCCCCCCCCCGTCTCTCTTGTTTCTCCTCGTAACAGCTATACACTGACCTTTGATCTCCCCCCCACTGTACGCTTTTTCGGCTGTGCCTGTGCACCGGGCGGGTCCCCGCCGACGTGGTCCTGCCCATCCCCCTCGCCCTCCCCACCGTGTCTCCCGCCACGCCACACACCGCTCCCCGCTGCGCAAGGGTGCCCCTGCGCGGTTGGAGAGAGATGCAGCAGCGCAGGGTGGGGCGGGGGGGGGGGTGCTGCCGTGCACGGGCGTGCATGTGTTTCCCCCTATCTTTTTTTTACTTTGGAACCCTGTGCACCCTTCACGGACGCCTACCGGCCGTCATTCACCGTGCGTTCTCCTGTCTTGCGCTTGCGATGCTATGTGTGTGTGTGTGTGTGTGTGTGTGTGTGTGTGTGTGTGTGTGTGTGTGTGTGTGTGTGTGTCAGTGCACAGGTCTGGTCCTAGGCGCAGCTCTATAAAGTGGTCTGCGCGGTCTTCCCTTTCTTTGCTATGTATGCAGTCAGGGATTTGCTGGCGCCTCCCTTCTCTGCCTGAGATGTGATACTTCACACACCTCGCGGTTTTGGAGGCTTCAGCGCCGCCACTTCTGACGACACGCCCCCCCCCCTCCTTTCGTCTCTCTTCACTGTCTATACTCCTCTTTTCTGCCCTTTTCCGCCCTGTCGCCCATCGGCGGACTTTCTCTGCTGTGGTGTGGGCGGGTCGCCCGGCGCTTTAATGTGTGTGTCTCTGTCCGCAGCTGTGCAACGTTATATCCTGCACTGCGGCGTCAGAGACCCCGTGCTGTGCCGCCTCCGCTGCCGTAGGTGCCTGTAGGCTATGGTGAGCGGCTGCAGCACGACGCAGTGGTCGCGCGGCACCCGTACCCCACCTCAGTCCTTCTACACCCCTCCACGCACTCCCCCTTCTTTCCTTGTTTCTTCGTTCTACCTGGTCTCCTGACGCGTACAGCGCAGTAGAAATTTGTAAAGCGTATTCGTGTGCGGCGCACGCACGCAGGCGTTGTGTGTGCCCTGTGTGGAGGCGTGGAGTTGCAGCACGGGGAGGGAGATGCAGCATCGATATCAGCGAGTATCGGTGTGAGCTCCATCCCGCACACTCTCTGAACTGCTCTCCCCCGCCTCCGTAACACCACCCCTCCTTCGCAGCGCGCTGGGCCATGTGGTCACCACGGCCCATGCCGCCCGTGCGCGTGTATCTGCATTACCGCTCAGAGCCCCTTGAGTGGCAGCGCCGCCTGTGAACACCTCCACGGTGCTGTCCTCCGGTGACGACGTGTCGCTCTGCACTGCAGCGACGGGCTGGTACGGTGGGCCTCCCACACGCAGCAGTGCCGCTCTCAGCACCGCCTAAGTCCGGATGAAGGCGCTTTCACCCGGGCTGTGGGGCTGGCTCCCGCCCCGCCCCCCCCCCCCTCCGCGAGCTCTCCAGGTCAGCCATGACTGCGAGGTTGCCGCTGCTTGTGGTGGAGCAAAGATGTAGGGCAGTGAGGGGAAACCTCACGCATGGGTCCTCCGCCAGCGAGCACCCATGACATGATGCCACTCTCCTCCTCGCTATGCCGCTGTCCCACTCACTCAGACACACATGCACACGCTTTCCTTCCCCTCCCACACTCTGTCACTCCCTCGCGTTCTCTCGGCGTTCGCCTCGTCCCCCCTGCACGCTGTTGTTCTGTGAGGGTGACGATGCGTGTAGCAGCGCCAGCGCAGAACGTAGAGACGCGCACGGACGCCATCGCCGCCACGCTCCCCCTCACTCCTCGAGCACAGGCCTGAGCACCGTCCCTCTGCCGTCTTTGTCGGTGTGACTGTTAATTCGACTATTCTCTGGTGTGCGTCTCGCGCCACACGCCAGTAACCGCTTACATCCACACACACACACAAACATACCACACATAAATAAATATATATATATATACATACGCAGGCACGCACTGCCCGCCGTCGTGTGGCTCAGAGCAGCGTGGGAGCCATGGCGAACTCGAAGGGGAGGGTGCGCACCGAGCAGGCCAAAAGGCTCGCACGGAGTGTGGTGCGTGGGCCTCCCTGCCTCGGGTTCTTGTTGTCTCACTGTCTGCAGCGGCCCCCTCTCCACCGTACCCTGGTGACTACGCTGCGGGCTCCTGTGAAGGGACGGTTTGCTTGCGCACTCTCATGCAGCACCCCTGTCTCTGTGCCACCTTGCTCGCCTCGGTCGGTGTTCGGCAGTCAGCTGCGCTGCGGCAGCACAGAGCCGTCCGCCCCCTCCCACCACCGCGTGCGACCGCACTGGGTGGTGCGCACATTAGCGGTACGACCACCAAGACATGTTCCCCACGCCGCTGCTCCGGCCCCACGCCCGCGTCTCTGCCCGCTGCCGTCGACTGCCTCTCTTGCGACTCCTGTGGCTTACTGCGCTACGCGCCTCCCCGAGCGACCGGCGGCGGTGCGTGTGTGGTGCGGCGAGTGAGACGGGCTGCCACCCCCTCTCGCTCTCTGGCACCCCCGCCCCCTTCTCCTCCTCCCCCCTGTCCCTGACGCGGTCTCCGCTCCTCCTCTCTCGACTATCGCCCTCCCCCTCCCTCGCACCTCCTCTCTGTCTCCTTCCTGTCTCCTCTCTCCACAGATCCGCCAACGCATCCCATCCCGCCACCCTACACCCCTACACCCCTCCCCCGTCCCCCTTCACGCACACCCTCACACCCGCAGGCCCATGTCCGTCGACAGCAGCAGCACGCACCGGCGCCGCAGCGTCGCCGCGCGCCTGGTGCGCCTCGCGGCTGCCAGCGCCGCAGCCGCCGTTGCCGTGGGCAGCGCCGCCGCGTGGGCGCACGGCGGTGCGGTCCAGCACCGCTGCATCCACGACGCGATGCAGGCCCGCGTGCTGCAGTCGGTGGCGCAGCAGCGCAGCCACCCCAGCAAGGTGTCGTCCCTCGGTCTGCCGTACGTTGCCCTGGGCAAAGTCAACACCGCTGCCGCCGCCGACCCCATGGCGGGCAGCGTCGCGCGCGCCACCGAGTGGGGCTCGCTGCGCATCGCCGTTTCCACCGAGGACCTCAGCGACCCCGACTATCACTGCGCTCGCGTTGGGCAGCGTGTGAGCATGCGCGATGGCCGCACCGCCACCTGCACCGCCGACGACATCCTCACGGACGAGAAGCGCGACATCCTCGCGAGCCACCTCATCCCGCAGGCACTGCAGCTGCACACGGATCGGCTGAAGGTGCGGCAGGTGCAGGGCGACTGGAAGGTGACGGGCATGGTGGACGAGATCTGCGGCGACTTCAAGGTGCCGCGGCCGCACACCACCGAAGGCTTCAGCAACACGGACTTCGTGATCTATGTCGCCTCCGTGCCGAGCGAGCCGGGCGTGCTGGCGTGGGCCACGACCTGCCAGGTGTTCTCCGACGGCCATCCAGCCGTGGGCGTGATCAACATCCCCGCGGCGAACATTGCGTCGCGGAACAACCAGGCCGTCACGCGTGTCGTCACGCACGAGATGGCGCACGCGCTGGGCTTCAGTAACGTTTTCTTTGAAGAGGCCGGCATCCTGCAGCAAGTATCGAATGTCCGCGGCAAGCCGTTCCCCGTTCCTGTGATCCACAGCAGCACGGTGGTGGCCAAGGCGCGTGAGCAGTACGGCTGCAACACCTTGAAGCACCTGGAGCTGGAGGACCAGGGCGGTGAGGGCTCTGCTGGGTCGCACATCAAGATGCGCAACGCGCAGGACGAGCTCATGGCGCCGGCCGCAGCTGGCGGGTACTACACGGCCCTGACCATGGCCATCTTCCAGGACCTCGGCTTCTACCAGGCGGACTTCAGCAAGGCGGAGGCGATGCCGTGGGGCAAGGACGCCGGCTGCGCCTTCTTCACCCGCAAGTGCATGGAGAAGGGCGTAACGAAGTGGCCGGCGATGTTTTGCAGTGGCGCCGAGGAGGGCATACGCTGCCCCAGCAGTCGTCTGAGCCTCGGCACGTGCGATGTTACCGAAAAGCAAAACCCACCCGCATACTTCCAGTACTTCGCAGACCCGTCCCTCTCCGGCATCTCCCCCTTCATGGACTACTGCCCCGTCGTGGTGGACTACAGCGATGGCAGCTGTGCGCAGAGCGCCTCTGAAGCGGATGCTGAGGCGACTGCCTTCAACGTCTTCTCCGACGCGGCGCGCTGCATCGATGGGGACTTCAGACCGAAGGCGGCTGAAAGCGAGGGCACGCCGTACGCTGGCCTGTGCGCCAACGTGAGGTGTGACACGGCCACGCGCACGTACAGCGTGCAGGTGCGCGGCAGCAGTCGCTACGTGAGCTGCACGCCGGGCCTCCAGGTGGAGCTGAGCACCGTGAGCGACGCCTTCCAGGAGGGCGGCTACATCACGTGCCCGCCGTACGTGGAGGTGTGCCAGGGCAACGTGCAGGCGGTCGAGGCCAGCGGCAACGCCGCGCCTGGCCACAGTGACCCAGTGATTCTGTTAATCATGCTTCTGATGACGGTACTTTACGCGGCAGTGCAGCAGTGACGCCGCTTGCAGGTGCTGCCACTGCACACCGGCGACTCACGCTTAATATAAGAGCGAGGACGCTTGATAGTGATGCGTCCCTCCTCACCTCCCCCATCCCCCTTACCCCTTCCCTTCTTATTTTTTCGTCTCGCGACAGCTGCATGCTGTCTTCTGATCTTCTCTCCTACTACATGCTTGCTTCGCTGTACCTGTGCACCGGGCGTGTCCCCGCAGACCTGCTCCTGCCCATCCCCCTCGCCCTCCCCACCGTGTCTCTCGCCACGCCACACACCGCTCCCCGCTGCGAGGACCAGGGCGGTGCGGGCTCTGCTGAGTCGCACATCAAGATGCGCAACGCGCAGGACGAGCTCATGGTGTCGGCCGCAGCTGCCGGGTACTACACCGCCCTGACCATGGCCGTCTTTCAGGACCTCGGCTTCTACCAGGTGGACTTCAGCAGGGCCGAGGCGATGTCGTGGGGCAAGGACGCCGGCTGCGCCTTCCTCAGCGAGAAGTGCATGGAGAAGGGCGTGACGAAGTGGCCGTCGATGTTTTGCAGTGGCGCCGAGGAGGGCTTACGCTGCCCCAGCAATCGTATGGGCCTCGGCTACTGCCCTGTTACCAACGAGAAAGGTCTCCCTGAGTACTTCCAGTACTTCGCAGACCCGTCCCTCTCCGGCATCTCCTCCTTCATGGACTACTGTCCCATCATGGTGCACTACGCCGATGGCAGCTGCGCGCAGGATGCCTCAAAAGCGAAGCCCTGGATGAAGACCTTCAACGTGTTCTCGAAGACGGCGCGCTGCCTCGATGGGGACTTCAGGACGGCGAATGGAAGCCAGTCAGCAAGTTACCGTGCCCTGTGTGCCGACGTGAAATGTGACACCTTACGGCGCACGTACACCATGCAGGTGAAGGGCAGTGAGTACGTGGACTGCATAGTGGGCTACCCAATGGAGCTGAGCATCTTGAGCGAATTCTTCCAGGTGGGCAGCTACGTCACCTGCCCTCCGTACGAGGAGGTGTGCCAGCGCAACGTGCTGCCTCCCGAGGACATCAGCAACGCTGCGACTGGTCACCGTGGCACGGTGCCTGTGCCGTTGGAGAGTCTCTGAAGCGCGGGAGGGGGTATCAGGGACTACCGTGCACGGACGTCCGTGGATTCTACTCTTTCCTTATTTGCATACTTTTTTTTTTCGGCACACAGCTCACGCCCATACGCCACGACGGCCGTCTGCGCCATCGAGGCGTGTGTGTGCGCGTGCGCTGTGTGCCTGCTTTATCTCTTCCATTTTGACCACTATTCCCCTGCCCTCTGGCCCCCGGTGCCAACGTGAGTTCGGCCGCCACCGCCCACGCGGCGCCCTAACGCGGTCAGCCCTCCCCCCTCTCTCTATTCGTTTGTATGGCTTTGTTATTTACTTTACCGGTTCCATTTGTGGAACGCCCTATTTTAGGAGCGGTGGCGACTTCTGCCTGCGTGCGGCATAGAGTTCGGTGGGAAGGTCTTCCCGCCATCCGCGCGCAGCGCACAGCCGTCCTCTCCCGCCTCCGCGTGCCGCCTTACTGGGTACTGCGCACGTCCGTCGTGCGACCATCAAGATACGATCCCCACGGCAAGGTTAAGGCCCCCCGCTCGTGTCTCTTTCCTCTGCCGTGGACTGCCTCTCGTCCCGTTTCTCCGTCTTCCTTTGCCCCACCTCCCCGAGCGACGGCGGTGGCGTGCGGTAGGGCGACGTGCTGGGCTGCCATCCCCCCTAGCCTCTGCACTCCCCAGCTCTACTGCCGATCTGCAGTCACGTGCCCGTCGCCTCCCCGCTGCCCACTGGCCCAACGCGCTCTCCGCCCACCTCCTCCTCGCACTCCCTTCCTGCTTCCTCCTTCTACACATTCTGCCAGCGCCCCCATCCTGCCCCCCCCCCTCCACGCACACCCACACTCACGCGCACACCGCCGTGCACAAGTCCTCGTCCTAGCTACCACGAACCATACAGTCCACAGCACCCCTGCGCCCCGAGAGTCATGTCCGTCGACAGCAGCAGCACGCACCGGCGCCGCAGCGTCGCCGCGCGCCTGGTGCGCCTCGCGGCTGCCAGCGCTGCAGCCGCCGTTGCCCTTGCCACAGCCGCCGCGTGGGCGCACGGCGATGCGGCCCAGCACCGCTGCATCCACGACAGCATGCAGGCCCGTGTTGTGCAGTCTGTGGCGGAGCAGCGCCTCGACCCCAGCAGGGTTGCTCCCGTCGGCCTGCCCTACGTTGCCGTGGACGCCGACGATACCGCCGCTGAGAGGAGCAGCGGCGTGCACACTAAGCAGTGGGGCACGCCGCGCATCGCCGTTTTCACCTATGACTTCACGGACGAACACTATTTCTGTAGTCGTGTGGGGCAGAATGTGAGCATGCGCAACGGCAACTTTGCCATCTGCACAGCCGACGACGTCCTCACGTACGAGAAGCGCGACATAATCAGGGATTTCATCTTCCCGCAGGCACTGCAGCTGCACACGAGGCGGCTGAAGGTGCAGCAGGTGCAGGACACCTGGAAGGTGAAGGACATGGTGGGCGTGATCTGCGGCAGCTTCAACGTGCCGTCGTTGCACACCACCGACGGTCTCAGGGACAAGGACTTCGTGATCTATGTCGCCTCCGTGCCGGCCAAGCGGGGCGTGATGGCGTGGGCCACGTCCTGTCAGGTGTTCTCCGACGGCCGTCCAGCCGTGGGCGTGATCAACATCTCCCCGGCGAAGATTGTGCCGAAGTACTACAAATATTTAATTCGTACCGCAGCGCACGAGATCGCGCACGCGCTGGGCTTCAGCAAACGCTTTTTTAAATCTGCTGGCATACTGACGAGGGTGCCCAATGTTCGTGGCAAGGACTTCCGCGTTCCTGTGATCAACAGCACCACGGTGGTGGCCAAGGCGCGTGAGCACTACGGCTGCAACACCTTGGAGCACCTGGAGCTGGAGGACCAGGGCGGTGCGGGCTCTGCTGAGTCGCACATCAAGATGCGCAACGCGCAGGACGAGCTCATGGTGTCGGCCGCAGCTGCCGGGTACTACACCGCCCTGACCATGGCCGTCTTTCAGGACCTCGGCTTCTACCAGGTGGACTTCAGCAGGGCCGAGGCGATGTCGTGGGGCAAGGACGCCGGCTGCGCCTTCCTCAGCGAGAAGTGCATGGAGAAGGGCGTGACGAAGTGGCCGTCGATGTTTTGCAGTGGCACCGAGGAGGGCTTACGCTGCCCCAGCAATCGTATGGGCCTCGGCTACTGCCCTGTTACCAACGAGAAAGGTCTCCCTGAGTACTTCCAGTACTTCGCAGACCCGTCCCTCTCCGGCATCTCCTCCTTCATGGACTACTGTCCCATCATGGTGCACTACGCCGATGGCAGCTGCGCGCAGGATGCCTCAAAAGCGAAGCCCTGGATGAAGACCTTCAACGTGTTCTCGAAGACGGCGCGCTGCCTCGATGGGGACTTCAGGACGGCGAATGGAAGCCAGTCAGCAAGTTACCGTGCCCTGTGTGCCGACGTGAAATGTGATACCCACCGGCGCACGTACATGATGCAGGTGAAGGGCAGTGAGTACGTGGACTGCATAGTGGGCTACCCAATGGAGCTGAGCATCTTGAGCGAATTCTTCCAGGTGGGCAGCTACGTCACCTGCCCTCCGTACGAGGAGGTGTGCCAGCGCAACGTGCTGCCTCCCGAGGACATCAGCAACGCTGCGACTGGTCACCGTGGCACGGTGCCTGTGCCGTTGGAGAGTCTCTGAAGCGCGGGAGGGGGTATCAGGGACTACCGTGCACGGACGTCCGTGGATTCTACTCTTTCCTTATTTGCATACTTTTTTTTTTCGGCACACAGCTCACGCCCATACGCCACGACGGCCGTCTGCGCCATCGAGGCGTGTGTGTGCGCGTGCGCTGTGTGCCTGCTTTATCTCTTCCATTTTGACCACTATTCCCCTGCCCTCTGGCCCCCGGTGCCAACGTGAGTTCGGCCGCCACCGCCCACGCGGCGCCCTAACGCGGTCAGCCCTCCCCCCTCTCTCTATTCGTTTGTATGGCTTTGTTATTTTTTTTACCGGTTCCATTTGTGGAACGCCCTATTTTAGGAGCGGTGGCGACTTCTGCCTGCGTGCGGCATAGAGTTCGGTGGGAAGGTCTTCCCGCCATCCGCGCGCAGCGCACAGCCGTCCTCTCCCGCCTCCGCGTGCCGCCTTACTGGGTACTGCGCACGTCCGTCGTGCGACCATCAAGATACGATCCCCACGGCAAGGTTAAGGCCCCCCGCTCGTGTCTCTTTCCTCTGCCGTGGACTGCCTCTCGTCCCGTTTCTCCGTCTTCCTTTGCCCCACCTCCCCGAGCGACGGCGGTGGCGTGCGGTAGGGCGACGTGCTGGGCTGCCATCCCCCCTAGCCTCTGCACTCCCCAGCTCTACTGCCGATCTGCAGTCACGTGCCCGTCGCCTCCCCGCTGCCCACTGGCCCAACGCGCTCTCCGCCCACCTCTCCTCGCACTCCCTTCCTGCTTCCTCCTTCTACACATTCGCCAGCGCCCCCATCCTGCCCCCCCCCCTCTACGCACACCCACACTCACGCGCACACCGCCGTGCACAAGTCCTCGTCCTAGCTACCACGAACCATACAGTCCACAGCACCCCTGCGCCCCGAGAGTCATGTCCGTCGACAGCAGCAGCACGCACCGGCGCCGCAGCGTCGCCGCGCGCCTGGTGCGCCTCGCGGCTGCCAGCGCTGCAGCCGCCGTTGCCCTTGCCACAGCCGCCGCGTGGGCGCACGGCGATGCGGCCCAGCACCGCTGCATCCACGACAGCATGCAGGCCCGTGTTGTGCAGTCTGTGGCGGAGCAGCGCCTCGACCCCAGCAGGGTTGCTCCCGTCGGCCTGCCCTACGTTGCCGTGGACGCCGACGATACCGCCGCTGAGAGGAGCAGCGGCGTGCACACTAAGCAGTGGGGCACGCCGCGCATCGCCGTTTTCACCTATGACTTCACGGACGAACACTATTTCTGTAGTCGTGTGGGGCAGAATGTGAGCATGCGCAACGGCAACTTTGCCATCTGCACAGCCGACGACGTCCTCACGTACGAGAAGCGCGACATAATCAGGGATTTCATCTTCCCGCAGGCACTGCAGCTGCACACGAGGCGGCTGAAGGTGCAGCAGGTGCAGGACACCTGGAAGGTGAAGGACATGGTGGGCGTGATCTGCGGCAGCTTCAACGTGCCGTCGTTGCACACCACCGACGGTCTCAGGGACAAGGACTTCGTGATCTATGTCGCCTCCGTGCCGGCCAAGCGGGGCGTGATGGCGTGGGCCACGTCCTGTCAGGTGTTCTCCGACGGCCGTCCAGCCGTGGGCGTGATCAACATCTCCCCGGCGAAGATTGTGCCGAAGTACTACAAATATTTAATTCGTACCGCAGCGCACGAGATCGCGCACGCGCTGGGCTTCAGCAAACGCTTTTTTAAATCTGCTGGCATACTGACGAGGGTGCCCAATGTTCGTGGCAAGGACTTCCGCGTTCCTGTGATCAACAGCACCACGGTGGTGGCCAAGGCGCGTGAGCACTACGGCTGCAACACCTTGGAGCACCTGGAGCTGGAGGACCAGGGCGGTGCGGGCTCTGCTGAGTCGCACATCAAGATGCGCAACGCGCAGGACGAGCTCATGGTGTCGGCCGCAGCTGCCGGGTACTACACCGCCCTGACCATGGCCGTCTTTCAGGACCTCGGCTTCTACCAGGTGGACTTCAGCAGGGCCGAGGCGATGTCGTGGGGCAAGGACGCCGGCTGCGCCTTCCTCAGCGAGAAGTGCATGGAGAAGGGCGTGACGAAGTGGCCGTCGATGTTTTGCAGTGGCACCGAGGAGGGCTTACGCTGCCCCAGCAATCGTATGGGCCTCGGCTACTGCCCTGTTACCAACGAGAAAGGTCTCCCTGAGTACTTCCAGTACTTCGCAGACCCGTCCCTCTCCGGCATCTCCTCCTTCATGGACTACTGTCCCATCATGGTGCACTACGCCGATGGCAGCTGCGCGCAGGATGCCTCAAAAGCGAAGCCCTGGATGAAGACCTTCAACGTGTTCTCGAAGACGGCGCGCTGCCTCGATGGGGACTTCAGGACGGCGAATGGAAGCCAGTCAGCAAGTTACCGTGCCCTGTGTGCCGACGTGAAATGTGATACCCACCGGCGCACGTACATGATGCAGGTGAAGGGCAGTGAGTACGTGGACTGCATAGTGGGCTACCCAATGGAGCTGAGCATCTTGAGCGAATTCTTCCAGGTGGGCAGCTACGTCACCTGCCCTCCGTACGAGGAGGTGTGCCAGCGCAACGTGCTGCCTCCCGAGGACATCAGCAACGCTGCGACTGGTCACCGTGGCACGGTGCCTGTGCCGTTGGAGAGTCTCTGAAGCGCGGGAGGGGGTATCAGGGACTACCGTGCACGGACGTCCGTGGATTCTACTCTTTCCTTATTTGCATACTTTTTTTTTTCGGCACACAGCTCACGCCCATACGCCACGACGGCCGTCTGCGCCATCGAGGCGTGTGTGTGCGCGTGCGCTGTGTGCCTGCTTTATCTCTTCCATTTTGACCACTATTCCCCTGCCCTCTGGCCCCCGGTGCCAACGTGAGTTCGGCCGCCACCGCCCACGCGGCGCCCTAACGCGGTCAGCCCTCCCCCCTCTCTCTATTCGTTTGTATGGCTTTGTTATTTTTTTTACCGGTTCCATTTGTGGAACGCCCTATTTTAGGAGCGGTGGCGACTTCTGCCTGCGTGCGGCATAGAGTTCGGTGGGAAGGTCTTCCCGCCATCCGCGCGCAGCGCACAGCCGTCCTCTCCCGCCTCCGCGTGCCGCCTTACTGGGTACTGCGCACGTCCGTCGTGCGACCATCAAGATACGATCCCCACGGCAAGGTTAAGGCCCCCCGCTCGTGTCTCTTTCCTCTGCCGTGGACTGCCTCTCGTCCCGTTTCTCCGTCTTCCTTTGCCCCACCTCCCCGAGCGACGGCGGTGGCGTGCGGTAGGGCGACGTGCTGGGCTGCCATCCCCCCTAGCCTCTGCACTCCCCAGCTCTACTGCCGATCTGCAGTCACGTGCCCGTCGCCTCCCCGCTGCCCACTGGCCCAACGCGCTCTCCGCCCACCTCTCCTCGCACTCCCTTCCTGCTTCCTCCTTCTACACATTCGCCAGCGCCCCCATCCTGCCCCCCCCCCTCTACGCACACCCACACTCACGCGCACACCGCCGTGCACAAGTCCTCGTCCTAGCTACCACGAACCATACAGTCCACAGCACCCCTGCGCCCCGAGAGTCATGTCCGTCGACAGCAGCAGCACGCACCGGCGCCGCAGCGTCGCCGCGCGCCTGGTGCGCCTCGCGGCTGCCAGCGCTGCAGCCGCCGTTGCCCTTGCCACAGCCGCCGCGTGGGCGCACGGCGATGCGGCCCAGCACCGCTGCATCCACGACAGCATGCAGGCCCGTGTTGTGCAGTCTGTGGCGGAGCAGCGCCTCGACCCCAGCAGGGTTGCTCCCGTCGGCCTGCCCTACGTTGCCGTGGACGCCGACGATACCGCCGCTGAGAGGAGCAGCGGCGTGCACACTAAGCAGTGGGGCACGCCGCGCATCGCCGTTTTCACCTATGACTTCACGGACGAACACTATTTCTGTAGTCGTGTGGGGCAGAATGTGAGCATGCGCAACGGCAACTTTGCCATCTGCACAGCCGACGACGTCCTCACGTACGAGAAGCGCGACATAATCAGGGATTTCATCTTCCCGCAGGCACTGCAGCTGCACACGAGGCGGCTGAAGGTGCAGCAGGTGCAGGACACCTGGAAGGTGAAGGACATGGTGGGCGTGATCTGCGGCAGCTTCAACGTGCCGTCGTTGCACACCACCGACGGTCTCAGGGACAAGGACTTCGTGATCTATGTCGCCTCCGTGCCGGCCAAGCGGGGCGTGATGGCGTGGGCCACGTCCTGTCAGGTGTTCTCCGACGGCCGTCCAGCCGTGGGCGTGATCAACATCTCCCCGGCGAAGATTGTGCCGAAGTACTACAAATATTTAATTCGTACCGCAGCGCACGAGATCGCGCACGCGCTGGGCTTCAGCAAACGCTTTTTTAAATCTGCTGGCATACTGACGAGGGTGCCCAATGTTCGTGGCAAGGACTTCCGCGTTCCTGTGATCAACAGCACCACGGTGGTGGCCAAGGCGCGTGAGCACTACGGCTGCAACACCTTGGAGCACCTGGAGCTGGAGGACCAGGGCGGTGCGGGCTCTGCTGAGTCGCACATCAAGATGCGCAACGCGCAGGACGAGCTCATGGTGTCGGCCGCAGCTGCCGGGTACTACACCGCCCTGACCATGGCCGTCTTTCAGGACCTCGGCTTCTACCAGGTGGACTTCAGCAGGGCCGAGGCGATGTCGTGGGGCAAGGACGCCGGCTGCGCCTTCCTCAGCGAGAAGTGCATGGAGAAGGGCGTGACGAAGTGGCCGTCGATGTTTTGCAGTGGCACCGAGGAGGGCTTACGCTGCCCCAGCAATCGTATGGGCCTCGGCTACTGCCCTGTTACCAACGAGAAAGGTCTCCCTGAGTACTTCCAGTACTTCGCAGACCCGTCCCTCTCCGGCATCTCCTCCTTCATGGACTACTGTCCCATCATGGTGCACTACGCCGATGGCAGCTGCGCGCAGGATGCCTCAAAAGCGAAGCCCTGGATGAAGACCTTCAACGTGTTCTCGAAGACGGCGCGCTGCCTCGATGGGGACTTCAGGACGGCGAATGGAAGCCAGTCAGCAAGTTACCGTGCCCTGTGTGCCGACGTGAAATGTGATACCCACCGGCGCACGTACATGATGCAGGTGAAGGGCAGTGAGTACGTGGACTGCATAGTGGGCTACCCAATGGAGCTGAGCATCTTGAGCGAATTCTTCCAGGTGGGCAGCTACGTCACCTGCCCTCCGTACGAGGAGGTGTGCCAGCGCAACGTGCTGCCTCCCGAGGACATCAGCAACGCTGCGACTGGTCACCGTGGCACGGTGCCTGTGCCGTTGGAGAGTCTCTGAAGCGCGGGAGGGGGTATCAGGGACTACCGTGCACGGACGTCCGTGGATTCTACTCTTTCCTTATTTGCATACTTTTTTTTTTCGGCACACAGCTCACGCCCATACGCCACGACGGCCGTCTGCGCCATCGAGGCGTGTGTGTGCGCGTGCGCTGTGTGCCTGCTTTATCTCTTCCATTTTGACCACTATTCCCCTGCCCTCTGGCCCCCGGTGCCAACGTGAGTTCGGCCGCCACCGCCCACGCGGCGCCCTAACGCGGTCAGCCCTCCCCCCTCTCTCTATTCGTTTGTATGGCTTTGTTATTTACTTTACCGGTTCCATTTGTGGAACGCCCTATTTTAGGAGCGGTGGCGACTTCTGCCTGCGTGCGGCATAGAGTTCGGTGGGAAGGTCTTCCCGCCATCCGCGCGCAGCGCACAGCCGTCCTCTCCCGCCTCCGCGTGCCGCCTTACTGGGTACTGCGCACGTCCGTCGTGCGACCATCAAGATACGATCCCCACGGCAAGGTTAAGGCCCCCCGCTCGTGTCTCTTTCCTCTGCCGTGGACTGCCTCTCGTCCCGTTTCTCCGTCTTCCTTTGCCCCACCTCCCCGAGCGACGGCGGTGGCGTGCGGTAGGGCGACGTGCTGGGCTGCCATCCCCCCTAGCCTCTGCACTCCCCAGCTCTACTGCCGATCTGCAGTCACGTGCCCGTCGCCTCCCCGCTGCCCACTGGCCCAACGCGCTCTCCGCCCACCTCTCCTCGCACTCCCTTCCTGCTTCCTCCTTCTACACATTCGCCAGCGCCCCCATCCTGCCCCCCCCCCTCTACGCACACCCACACTCACGCGCACACCGCCGTGCACAAGTCCTCGTCCTAGCTACCACGAACCATACAGTCCACAGCACCCCTGCGCCCCGAGAGTCATGTCCGTCGACAGCAGCAGCACGCACCGGCGCCGCAGCGTCGCCGCGCGCCTGGTGCGCCTCGCGGCTGCCAGCGCTGCAGCCGCCGTTGCCCTTGCCACAGCCGCCGCGTGGGCGCACGGCGATGCGGCCCAGCACCGCTGCATCCACGACAGCATGCAGGCCCGTGTTGTGCAGTCTGTGGCGGAGCAGCGCCTCGACCCCAGCAGGGTTGCTCCCGTCGGCCTGCCCTACGTTGCCGTGGACGCCGACGATACCGCCGCTGAGAGGAGCAGCGGCGTGCACACTAAGCAGTGGGGCACGCCGCGCATCGCCGTTTTCACCTATGACTTCACGGACGAACACTATTTCTGTAGTCGTGTGGGGCAGAATGTGAGCATGCGCAACGGCAACTTTGCCATCTGCACAGCCGACGACGTCCTCACGTACGAGAAGCGCGACATAATCAGGGATTTCATCTTCCCGCAGGCACTGCAGCTGCACACGAGGCGGCTGAAGGTGCAGCAGGTGCAGGACACCTGGAAGGTGAAGGACATGGTGGGCGTGATCTGCGGCAGCTTCAACGTGCCGTCGTTGCACACCACCGACGGTCTCAGGGACAAGGACTTCGTGATCTATGTCGCCTCCGTGCCGGCCAAGCGGGGCGTGATGGCGTGGGCCACGTCCTGTCAGGTGTTCTCCGACGGCCGTCCAGCCGTGGGCGTGATCAACATCTCCCCGGCGAAGATTGTGCCGAAGTACTACAAATATTTAATTCGTACCGCAGCGCACGAGATCGCGCACGCGCTGGGCTTCAGCAAACGCTTTTTTAAATCTGCTGGCATACTGACGAGGGTGCCCAATGTTCGTGGCAAGGACTTCAAAGTTCCTGTGATCAACAGCACCACGGTGGTGGCCAAGGCGCGTGAGCACTACGGCTGCAACACCTTGGAGCACCTGGAGCTGGAGGACCAGGGCGGTGCGGGCTCTGCTGAGTCGCACATCAAGATGCGCAACGCGCAGGACGAGCTCATGGTGTCGGCCGCAGCTGCCGGGTACTACACCGCCCTGACCATGGCCGTCTTTCAGGACCTCGGCTTCTACCAGGTGGACTTCAGCAGGGCCGAGGCGATGTCGTGGGGCAAGGACGCCGGCTGCGCCTTCCTCAGCGAGAAGTGCATGGAGAAGGGCGTGACGAAGTGGCCGTCGATGTTTTGCAGTGGCGCCGAGGAGGGCTTACGCTGCCCCAGCAATCGTATGGGCCTCGGCTACTGCCCTGTTACCAACGAGAAAGGTCTCCCTGAGTACTTCCAGTACTTCGCAGACCCGTCCCTCTCCGGCATCTCCTCCTTCATGGACTACTGTCCCATCATGGTGCACTACGCCGATGGCAGCTGCGCGCAGGATGCCTCAAAAGCGAAGCCCTGGATGAAGACCTTCAACGTGTTCTCGAAGACGGCGCGCTGCCTCGATGGGGACTTCAGGACGGCGAATGGAAGCCAGTCAGCAAGTTACCGTGCCCTGTGTGCCGACGTGAAATGTGATACCCACCGGCGCACGTACATGATGCAGGTGAAGGGCAGTGAGTACGTGGACTGCATAGTGGGCTACCCAATGGAGCTGAGCATCTTGAGCGAATTCTTCCAGGTGGGCAGCTACGTCACCTGCCCTCCGTACGAGGAGGTGTGCCAGCGCAACGTGCTGCCTCCCGAGGACATCAGCAACGCTGCGACTGGTCACCGTGGCACGGTGCCTGTGCCGTTGGAGAGTCTCTGAAGCGCGGGAGGGGGTATCAGGGACTACCGTGCACGGACGTCCGTGGATTCTACTCTTTCCTTATTTGCATACTTTTTTTTTTCGGCACACAGCTCACGCCCATACGCCACGACGGCCGTCTGCGCCATCGAGGCGTGTGTGTGCGCGTGCGCTGTGTGCCTGCTTTATCTCTTCCATTTTGACCACTATTCCCCTGCCCTCTGGCCCCCGGTGCCAACGTGAGTTCGGCCGCCACCGCCCACGCGGCGCCCTAACGCGGTCAGCCCTCCCCCCTCTCTCTATTCGTTTGTATGGCTTTGTTATTTACTTTACCGGTTCCATTTGTGGAACGCCCTATTTTAGGAGCGGTGGCGACTTCTGCCTGCGTGCGGCATAGAGTTCGGTGGGAAGGTCTTCCCGCCATCCGCGCGCAGCGCACAGCCGTCCTCTCCCGCCTCCGCGTGCCGCCTTACTGGGTACTGCGCACGTCCGTCGTGCGACCATCAAGATACGATCCCCACGGCAAGGTTAAGGCCCCCCGCTCGTGTCTCTTTCCTCTGCCGTGGACTGCCTCTCGTCCCGTTTCTCCGTCTTCCTTTGCCCCACCTCCCCGAGCGACGGCGGTGGCGTGCGGTAGGGCGACGTGCTGGGCTGCCATCCCCCCTAGCCTCTGCACTCCCCAGCTCTACTGCCGATCTGCAGTCACGTGCCCGTCGCCTCCCCGCTGCCCACTGGCCCAACGCGCTCTCCGCCCACCTCTCCTCGCACTCCCTTCCTGCTTCCTCCTTCTACACATTCGCCAGCGCCCCCATCCTGCCCCCCCCCCTCTACGCACACCCACACTCACGCGCACACCGCCGTGCACAAGTCCTCGTCCTAGCTACCACGAACCATACAGTCCACAGCACCCCTGCGCCCCGAGAGTCATGTCCGTCGACAGCAGCAGCACGCACCGGCGCCGCAGCGTCGCCGCGCGCCTGGTGCGCCTCGCGGCTGCCAGCGCTGCAGCCGCCGTTGCCCTTGCCACAGCCGCCGCGTGGGCGCACGGCGATGCGGCCCAGCACCGCTGCATCCACGACAGCATGCAGGCCCGTGTTGTGCAGTCTGTGGCGGAGCAGCGCCTCGACCCCAGCAGGGTTGCTCCCGTCGGCCTGCCCTACGTTGCCGTGGACGCCGACGATACCGCCGCTGAGAGGAGCAGCGGCGTGCACACTAAGCAGTGGGGCACGCCGCGCATCGCCGTTTTCACCTATGACTTCACGGACGAACACTATTTCTGTAGTCGTGTGGGGCAGAATGTGAGCATGCGCAACGGCAACTTTGCCATCTGCACAGCCGACGACGTCCTCACGTACGAGAAGCGCGACATAATCAGGGATTTCATCATCCCGCAGGCACTGCAGCTGCACACGAGGCGGCTGAAGGTGCAGCAGGTGCAGGACACCTGGAAGGTGAAGGACATGGTGGGCGTGATCTGCGGCAGCTTCAACGTGCCGTCGTTGCACACCACCGACGGTCTCAGGGACAAGGACTTCGTGATCTATGTCGCCTCCGTGCCGGCCAAGCGGGGCGTGATGGCGTGGGCCACGTCCTGTCAGGTGTTCTCCGACGGCCGTCCAGCCGTGGGCGTGATCAACATCTCCCCGGCGAAGATTGTGCCGAAGTACTACAAATATTTAATTCGTACCGCAGCGCACGAGATCGCGCACGCGCTGGGCTTCAGCAAACGCTTTTTTAAATCTGCTGGCATACTGACGAGGGTGCCCAATGTTCGTGGCAAGGACTTCAAAGTTCCTGTGATCAACAGCACCACGGTGGTGGCCAAGGTGCGTGAGCACTACGGCTGCAACACCTTGGAGCACCTGGAGCTGGAGGACCAGGGCGGTGCGGGCTCTGCTGAGTCGCACATCAAGATGCGCAACGCGCAGGACGAGCTCATGGTGTCGGCCGCAGCTGCCGGGTACTACACCGCCCTGACCATGGCCGTCTTTCAGGACCTCGGCTTCTACCAGGTGGACTTCAGCAGGGCCGAGGCGATGTCGTGGGGCAAGGACGCCGGCTGCGCCTTCCTCAGCGAGAAGTGCATGGAGAAGGGCGTGACGAAGTGGCCGTCGATGTTTTGCAGTGGCGCCGAGGAGGGCTTACGCTGCCCCAGCAATCGTATGGGCCTCGGCTACTGCCCTGTTACCAACGAGAAAGGTCTCCCTGAGTACTTCCAGTACTTCGCAGACCCGTCCCTCTCCGGCATCTCCTCCTTCATGGACTACTGTCCCATCATGGTGCACTACGCCGATGGCAGCTGCGCGCAGGATGCCTCAAAAGCGAAGCCCTGGATGAAGACCTTCAACGTGTTCTCGAAGACGGCGCGCTGCCTCGATGGGGACTTCAGGACGGCGAATGGAAGCCAGTCAGCAAGTTACCGTGCCCTGTGTGCCGACGTGAAATGTGACACCTTACGGCGCACGTACACCATCCAGGTGAATGGCGGTACTTACGTGAAGTGCGTGCCGGGCACGCAACGTGAGCTGATCAACTTGAGCACCTCCTTCCAGAAGGGCGGCTACATCACGTGCCCTCCGTACGAGGAGGTGTGCCAGCGCAACGTGCTGCCTCCCGAGGACATCAGTAACGCTGCGACTGGTCACCGTGGCACGGTGCCTGTGCCGTTGGAGAGTCTCTGAAGCGCGGGAGGGGGTATCAGGGACTACCGTGCACGGACGTCCGTGGATTCTACTCTTTCCTTATTTGCATACTTTTTTTTTTCGGCACACAGCTCACGCCCATACGCCACGACGGCCGTCTGCGCCATCGAGGCGTGTGTGTGCGCGTGCGCTGTGTGCCTGCTTTATCTCTTCCATTTTGACCACTATTCCCCTGCCCTCTGGCCCCCGGTGCCAACGTGAGTTCGGCCGCCACCGCCCACGCGGCGCCCTAACGCGGTCAGCCCTCCCCCCTCTCTCTATTCGTTTGTATGGCTTTGTTATTTACTTTACCGGTTCCATTTGTGGAACGCCCTATTTTAGGAGCGGTGGCGACTTCTGCCTGCGTGCGGCATAGAGTTCGGTGGGAAGGTCTTCCCGCCATCCGCGCGCAGCGCACAGCCGTCCTCTCCCGCCTCCGCGTGCCGCCTTACTGGGTACTGCGCACGTCCGTCGTGCGACCATCAAGATACGATCCCCACGGCAAGGTTAAGGCCCCCCGCTCGTGTCTCTTTCCTCTGCCGTGGACTGCCTCTCGTCCCGTTTCTCCGTCTTCCTTTGCCCCACCTCCCCGAGCGACGGCGGTGGCGTGCGGTAGGGCGACGTGCTGGGCTGCCATCCCCCCTAGCCTCTGCACTCCCCAGCTCTACTGCCGATCTGCAGTCACGTGCCCGTCGCCTCCCCGCTGCCCACTGGCCCAACGCGCTCTCCGCCCACCTCTCCTCGCACTCCCTTCCTGCTTCCTCCTTCTACACATTCGCCAGCGCCCCCATCCTGCCCCCCCCCCTCTACGCACACCCACACTCACGCGCACACCGCCGTGCACAAGTCCTCGTCCTAGCTACCACGAACCATACAGTCCACAGCACCCCTGCGCCCCGAGAGTCATGTCCGTCGACAGCAGCAGCACGCACCGGCGCCGCAGCGTCGCCGCGCGCCTGGTGCGCCTCGCGGCTGCCAGCGCTGCAGCCGCCGTTGCCCTTGCCACAGCCGCCGCGTGGGCGCACGGCGATGCGGCCCAGCACCGCTGCATCCACGACAGCATGCAGGCCCGTGTTGTGCAGTCTGTGGCGGAGCAGCGCCTCGACCCCAGCAGGGTTGCTCCCGTCGGCCTGCCCTACGTTGCCGTGGACGCCGACGATACCGCCGCTGAGAGGAGCAGCGGCGTGCACACTAAGCAGTGGGGCACGCCGCGCATCGCCGTTTTCACCTATGACTTCACGGACGAACACTATTTCTGTAGTCGTGTGGGGCAGAATGTGAGCATGCGCAACGGCAACTTTGCCATCTGCACAGCCGACGACGTCCTCACGTACGAGAAGCGCGACATAATCAGGGATTTCATCATCCCGCAGGCACTGCAGCTGCACACGAGGCGGCTGAAGGTGCAGCAGGTGCAGGACACCTGGAAGGTGAAGGACATGGTGGGCGTGATCTGCGGCAGCTTCAACGTGCCGTCGTTGCACACCACCGACGGTCTCAGGGACAAGGACTTCGTGATCTATGTCGCCTCCGTGCCGGCCAAGCGGGGCGTGATGGCGTGGGCCACGTCCTGTCAGGTGTTCTCCGACGGCCGTCCAGCCGTGGGCGTGATCAACATCTCCCCGGCGAAGATTGTGCCGAAGTACTACAAATATTTAATTCGTACCGCAGCGCACGAGATCGCGCACGCGCTGGGCTTCAGCAAACGCTATTTTAAATCTGCTGGCATACTGACGAGGGTGCCCAATGTTCGTGGCAAGGACTTCAAAGTTCCTGTGATCAACAGCACCACGGTGGTGGCCAAGGTGCGTGAGCACTACGGCTGCAACACCTTGGAGCACCTGGAGCTGGAGGACCAGGGCGGTGCGGGCTCTGCTGAGTCGCACATCAAGATGCGCAACGCGCAGGACGAGCTCATGGTGTCGGCCGCAGCTGCCGGGTACTACACCGCCCTGACCATGGCCGTCTTTCAGGACCTCGGCTTCTACCAGGTGGACTTCAGCAGGGCCGAGGCGATGTCGTGGGGCAAGGACGCCGGCTGCGCCTTCCTCAGCGAGAAGTGCATGGAGAAGGGCGTGACGAAGTGGCCGTCGATGTTTTGCAGTGGCGCCGAGGAGGGCTTACGCTGCCCCAGCAATCGTATGGGCCTCGGCTACTGCCCTGTTACCAACGAGAAAGGTCTCCCTGAGTACTTCCAGTACTTCGCAGACCCGTCCCTCTCCGGCATCTCCTCCTTCATGGACTACTGTCCCATCATGGTGCACTACGCCGATGGCAGCTGCGCGCAGGATGCCTCAAAAGCGAAGCCCTGGATGAAGACCTTCAACGTGTTCTCGAAGACGGCGCGCTGCCTCGATGGGGACTTCAGGACGGCGAATGGAAGCCAGTCAGCAAGTTACCGTGCCCTGTGTGCCGACGTGAAATGTGACACCTTACGGCGCACGTACACCATCCAGGTGAATGGCGGTACTTACGTGAAGTGCGTGCCGGGCACGCAACGTGAGCTGATCAACTTGAGCACCTCCTTCCAGAAGGGCGGCTACATCACGTGCCCTCCGTACGAGGAGGTGTGCCAGCGCAACGTGCTGCCTCCCGAGGACATCAGTAACGCTGCGACTGGTCACCGTGGCACGGTGCCTGTGCCGTTGGAGAGTCTCTGAAGCGCGGGAGGGGGTATCAGGGACTACCGTGCACGGACGTCCGTGGATTCTACTCTTTCCTTATTTGCATACTTTTTTTTTTCGGCACACAGCTCACGCCCATACGCCACGACGGCCGTCTGCGCCATCGAGGCGTGTGTGTGCGCGTGCGCTGTGTGCCTGCTTTATCTCTTCCATTTTGACCACTATTCCCCTGCCCTCTGGCCCCCGGTGCCAACGTGAGTTCGGCCGCCACCGCCCACGCGGCGCCCTAACGCGGTCAGCCCTCCCCCCTCTCTCTATTCGTTTGTATGGCTTTGTTATTTACTTTACCGGTTCCATTTGTGGAACGCCCTATTTTAGGAGCGGTGGCGACTTCTGCCTGCGTGCGGCATAGAGTTCGGTGGGAAGGTCTTCCCGCCATCCGCGCGCAGCGCACAGCCGTCCTCTCCCGCCTCCGCGTGCCGCCTTACTGGGTACTGCGCACGTCCGTCGTGCGACCATCAAGATACGATCCCCACGGCAAGGTTAAGGCCCCCCGCTCGTGTCTCTTTCCTCTGCCGTGGACTGCCTCTCGTCCCGTTTCTCCGTCTTCCTTTGCCCCACCTCCCCGAGCGACGGCGGTGGCGTGCGGTAGGGCGACGTGCTGGGCTGCCATCCCCCCTAGCCTCTGCACTCCCCAGCTCTACTGCCGATCTGCAGTCACGTGCCCGTCGCCTCCCCGCTGCCCACTGGCCCAACGCGCTCTCCGCCCACCTCTCCTCGCACTCCCTTCCTGCTTCCTCCTTCTACACATTCGCCAGCGCCCCCATCCTGCCCCCCCCCCTCTACGCACACCCACACTCACGCGCACACCGCCGTGCACAAGTCCTCGTCCTAGCTACCACGAACCATACAGTCCACAGCACCCCTGCGCCCCGAGAGTCATGTCCGTCGACAGCAGCAGCACGCACCGGCGCCGCAGCGTCGCCGCGCGCCTGGTGCGCCTCGCGGCTGCCAGCGCTGCAGCCGCCGTTGCCCTTGCCACAGCCGCCGCGTGGGCGCACGGCGATGCGGCCCAGCACCGCTGCATCCACGACAGCATGCAGGCCCGTGTTGTGCAGTCTGTGGCGGAGCAGCGCCTCGACCCCAGCAGGGTTGCTCCCGTCGGCCTGCCCTACGTTGCCGTGGACGCCGACGATACCGCCGCTGAGAGGAGCAGCGGCGTGCACACTAAGCAGTGGGGCACGCCGCGCATCGCCGTTTTCACCTATGACTTCACGGACGAACACTATTTCTGTAGTCGTGTGGGGCAGAATGTGAGCATGCGCAACGGCAACTTTGCCATCTGCACAGCCGACGACGTCCTCACGTACGAGAAGCGCGACATAATCAGGGATTTCATCATCCCGCAGGCACTGCAGCTGCACACGAGGCGGCTGAAGGTGCAGCAGGTGCAGGACACCTGGAAGGTGAAGGACATGGTGGGCGTGATCTGCGGCAGCTTCAACGTGCCGTCGTTGCACACCACCGACGGTCTCAGGGACAAGGACTTCGTGATCTATGTCGCCTCCGTGCCGGCCAAGCGGGGCGTGATGGCGTGGGCCACGTCCTGTCAGGTGTTCTCCGACGGCCGTCCAGCCGTGGGCGTGATCAACATCTCCCCGGCGAAGATTGTGCCGAAGTACTACAAATATTTAATTCGTACCGCAGCGCACGAGATCGCGCACGCGCTGGGCTTCAGCAAACGCTATTTTAAATCTGCTGGCATACTGACGAGGGTGCCCAATGTTCGTGGCAAGGACTTCAAAGTTCCTGTGATCAACAGCACCACGGTGGTGGCCAAGGTGCGTGAGCACTACGGCTGCAACACCTTGGAGCACCTGGAGCTGGAGGACCAGGGCGGTGCGGGCTCTGCTGAGTCGCACATCAAGATGCGCAACGCGCAGGACGAGCTCATGGTGTCGGCCGCAGCTGCCGGGTACTACACCGCCCTGACCATGGCCGTCTTTCAGGACCTCGGCTTCTACCAGGTGGACTTCAGCAGGGCCGAGGCGATGTCGTGGGGCAAGGACGCCGGCTGCGCCTTCCTCAGCGAGAAGTGCATGGAGAAGGGCGTGACGAAGTGGCCGTCGATGTTTTGCAGTGGCGCCGAGGAGGGCTTACGCTGCCCCAGCAATCGTATGGGCCTCGGCTACTGCCCTGTTACCAACGAGAAAGGTCTCCCTGAGTACTTCCAGTACTTCGCAGACCCGTCCCTCTCCGGCATCTCCTCCTTCATGGACTACTGTCCCATCATGGTGCACTACGCCGATGGCAGCTGCGCGCAGGATGCCTCAAAAGCGAAGCCCTGGATGAAGACCTTCAACGTGTTCTCGAAGACGGCGCGCTGCCTCGATGGGGACTTCAGGACGGCGAATGGAAGCCAGTCAGCAAGTTACCGTGCCCTGTGTGCCGACGTGAAATGTGACACCTTACGGCGCACGTACACCATCCAGGTGAATGGCGGTACTTACGTGAAGTGCGTGCCGGGCACGCAACGTGAGCTGATCAACTTGAGCACCTCCTTCCAGAAGGGCGGCTACATCACGTGCCCTCCGTACGAGGAGGTGTGCCAGCGCAACGTGCTGCCTCCCGAGGACATCAGTAACGCTGCGACTGGTCACCGTGGCACGGTGCCTGTGCCGTTGGAGAGTCTCTGAAGCGCGGGAGGGGGTATCAGGGACTACCGTGCACGGACGTCCGTGGATTCTACTCTTTCCTTATTTGCATACTTTTTTTTTTCGGCACACAGCTCACGCCCATACGCCACGACGGCCGTCTGCGCCATCGAGGCGTGTGTGTGCGCGTGCGCTGTGTGCCTGCTTTATCTCTTCCATTTTGACCACTATTCCCCTGCCCTCTGGCCCCCGGTGCCAACGTGAGTTCGGCCGCCACCGCCCACGCGGCGCCCTAACGCGGTCAGCCCTCCCCCCTCTCTCTATTCGTTTGTATGGCTTTGTTATTTACTTTACCGGTTCCATTTGTGGAACGCCCTATTTTAGGAGCGGTGGCGACTTCTGCCTGCGTGCGGCATAGAGTTCGGTGGGAAGGTCTTCCCGCCATCCGCGCGCAGCGCACAGCCGTCCTCTCCCGCCTCCGCGTGCCGCCTTACTGGGTACTGCGCACGTCCGTCGTGCGACCATCAAGATACGATCCCCACGGCAAGGTTAAGGCCCCCCGCTCGTGTCTCTTTCCTCTGCCGTGGACTGCCTCTCGTCCCGTTTCTCCGTCTTCCTTTGCCCCACCTCCCCGAGCGACGGCGGTGGCGTGCGGTAGGGCGACGTGCTGGGCTGCCATCCCCCCTAGCCTCTGCACTCCCCAGCTCTACTGCCGATCTGCAGTCACGTGCCCGTCGCCTCCCCGCTGCCCACTGGCCCAACGCGCTCTCCGCCCACCTCTCCTCGCACTCCCTTCCTGCTTCCTCCTTCTACACATTCGCCAGCGCCCCCATCCTGCCCCCCCCCCTCTACGCACACCCACACTCACGCGCACACCGCCGTGCACAAGTCCTCGTCCTAGCTACCACGAACCATACAGTCCACAGCACCCCTGCGCCCCGAGAGTCATGTCCGTCGACAGCAGCAGCACGCACCGGCGCCGCAGCGTCGCCGCGCGCCTGGTGCGCCTCGCGGCTGCCAGCGCTGCAGCCGCCGTTGCCCTTGCCACAGCCGCCGCGTGGGCGCACGGCGATGCGGCCCAGCACCGCTGCATCCACGACAGCATGCAGGCCCGTGTTGTGCAGTCTGTGGCGGAGCAGCGCCTCGACCCCAGCAGGGTTGCTCCCGTCGGCCTGCCCTACGTTGCCGTGGACGCCGACGATACCGCCGCTGAGAGGAGCAGCGGCGTGCACACTAAGCAGTGGGGCACGCCGCGCATCGCCGTTTTCACCTATGACTTCACGGACGAACACTATTTCTGTAGTCGTGTGGGGCAGAATGTGAGCATGCGCAACGGCAACTTTGCCATCTGCACAGCCGACGACGTCCTCACGTACGAGAAGCGCGACATAATCAGGGATTTCATCATCCCGCAGGCACTGCAGCTGCACACGAGGCGGCTGAAGGTGCAGCAGGTGCAGGACACCTGGAAGGTGAAGGACATGGTGGGCGTGATCTGCGGCAGCTTCAACGTGCCGTCGTTGCACACCACCGACGGTCTCAGGGACAAGGACTTCGTGATCTATGTCGCCTCCGTGCCGGCCAAGCGGGGCGTGATGGCGTGGGCCACGTCCTGTCAGGTGTTCTCCGACGGCCGTCCAGCCGTGGGCGTGATCAACATCTCCCCGGCGAAGATTGTGCCGAAGTACTACAAATATTTAATTCGTACCGCAGCGCACGAGATCGCGCACGCGCTGGGCTTCAGCAAACGCTATTTTAAATCTGCTGGCATACTGACGAGGGTGCCCAATGTTCGTGGCAAGGACTTCAAAGTTCCTGTGATCAACAGCACCACGGTGGTGGCCAAGGTGCGTGAGCACTACGGCTGCAACACCTTGGAGCACCTGGAGCTGGAGGACCAGGGCGGTGCGGGCTCTGCTGAGTCGCACATCAAGATGCGCAACGCGCAGGACGAGCTCATGGTGTCGGCCGCAGCTGCCGGGTACTACACCGCCCTGACCATGGCCGTCTTTCAGGACCTCGGCTTCTACCAGGTGGACTTCAGCAGGGCCGAGGCGATGTCGTGGGGCAAGGACGCCGGCTGCGCCTTCCTCAGCGAGAAGTGCATGGAGAAGGGCGTGACGAAGTGGCCGTCGATGTTTTGCAGTGGCGCCGAGGAGGGCTTACGCTGCCCCAGCAATCGTATGGGCCTCGGCTACTGCCCTGTTACCAACGAGAAAGGTCTCCCTGAGTACTTCCAGTACTTCGCAGACCCGTCCCTCTCCGGCATCTCCTCCTTCATGGACTACTGTCCCATCATGGTGCACTACGCCGATGGCAGCTGCGCGCAGGATGCCTCAAAAGCGAAGCCCTGGATGAAGACCTTCAACGTGTTCTCGAAGACGGCGCGCTGCCTCGATGGGGACTTCAGGACGGCGAATGGAAGCCAGTCAGCAAGTTACCGTGCCCTGTGTGCCGACGTGAAATGTGACACCTTACGGCGCACGTACACCATCCAGGTGAATGGCGGTACTTACGTGAAGTGCGTGCCGGGCACGCAACGTGAGCTGATCAACTTGAGCACCTCCTTCCAGAAGGGCGGCTACATCACGTGCCCTCCGTACGAGGAGGTGTGCCAGCGCAACGTGCTGCCTCCCGAGGACATCAGTAACGCTGCGACTGGTCACCGTGGCACGGTGCCTGTGCCGTTGGAGAGTCTCTGAAGCGCGGGAGGGGGTATCAGGGACTACCGTGCACGGACGTCCGTGGATTCTACTCTTTCCTTATTTGCATACTTTTTTTTTTCGGCACACAGCTCACGCCCATACGCCACGACGGCCGTCTGCGCCATCGAGGCGTGTGTGTGCGCGTGCGCTGTGTGCCTGCTTTATCTCTTCCATTTTGACCACTATTCCCCTGCCCTCTGGCCCCCGGTGCCAACGTGAGTTCGGCCGCCACCGCCCACGCGGCGCCCTAACGCGGTCAGCCCTCCCCCCTCTCTCTATTCGTTTGTATGGCTTTGTTATTTACTTTACCGGTTCCATTTGTGGAACGCCCTATTTTAGGAGCGGTGGCGACTTCTGCCTGCGTGCGGCATAGAGTTCGGTGGGAAGGTCTTCCCGCCATCCGCGCGCAGCGCACAGCCGTCCTCTCCCGCCTCCGCGTGCCGCCTTACTGGGTACTGCGCACGTCCGTCGTGCGACCATCAAGATACGATCCCCACGGCAAGGTTAAGGCCCCCCGCTCGTGTCTCTTTCCTCTGCCGTGGACTGCCTCTCGTCCCGTTTCTCCGTCTTCCTTTGCCCCACCTCCCCGAGCGACGGCGGTGGCGTGCGGTAGGGCGACGTGCTGGGCTGCCATCCCCCCTAGCCTCTGCACTCCCCAGCTCTACTGCCGATCTGCAGTCACGTGCCCGTCGCCTCCCCGCTGCCCACTGGCCCAACGCGCTCTCCGCCCACCTCTCCTCGCACTCCCTTCCTGCTTCCTCCTTCTACACATTCGCCAGCGCCCCCATCCTGCCCCCCCCCCTCTACGCACACCCACACTCACGCGCACACCGCCGTGCACAAGTCCTCGTCCTAGCTACCACGAACCATACAGTCCACAGCACCCCTGCGCCCCGAGAGTCATGTCCGTCGACAGCAGCAGCACGCACCGGCGCCGCAGCGTCGCCGCGCGCCTGGTGCGCCTCGCGGCTGCCAGCGCTGCAGCCGCCGTTGCCCTTGCCACAGCCGCCGCGTGGGCGCACGGCGATGCGGCCCAGCACCGCTGCATCCACGACAGCATGCAGGCCCGTGTTGTGCAGTCTGTGGCGGAGCAGCGCCTCGACCCCAGCAGGGTTGCTCCCGTCGGCCTGCCCTACGTTGCCGTGGACGCCGACGATACCGCCGCTGAGAGGAGCAGCGGCGTGCACACTAAGCAGTGGGGCACGCCGCGCATCGCCGTTTTCACCTATGACTTCACGGACGAACACTATTTCTGTAGTCGTGTGGGGCAGAATGTGAGCATGCGCAACGGCAACTTTGCCATCTGCACAGCCGACGACGTCCTCACGTACGAGAAGCGCGACATAATCAGGGATTTCATCATCCCGCAGGCACTGCAGCTGCACACGAGGCGGCTGAAGGTGCAGCAGGTGCAGGACACCTGGAAGGTGAAGGACATGGTGGGCGTGATCTGCGGCAGCTTCAACGTGCCGTCGTTGCACACCACCGACGGTCTCAGGGACAAGGACTTCGTGATCTATGTCGCCTCCGTGCCGGCCAAGCGGGGCGTGATGGCGTGGGCCACGTCCTGTCAGGTGTTCTCCGACGGCCGTCCAGCCGTGGGCGTGATCAACATCTCCCCGGCGAAGATTGTGCCGAAGTACTACAAATATTTAATTCGTACCGCAGCGCACGAGATCGCGCACGCGCTGGGCTTCAGCAAACGCTTTTTTAAATCTGCTGGCATACTGACGAGGGTGCCCAATGTTCGTGGCAAGGACTTCAAAGTTCCTGTGATCAACAGCACCACGGTGGTGGCCAAGGTGCGTGAGCACTACGGCTGCAACACCTTGGAGCACCTGGAGCTGGAGGACCAGGGCGGTGCGGGCTCTGCTGAGTCGCACATCAAGATGCGCAACGCGCAGGACGAGCTCATGGTGTCGGCCGCAGCTGCCGGGTACTACACCGCCCTGACCATGGCCGTCTTTCAGGACCTCGGCTTCTACCAGGTGGACTTCAGCAGGGCCGAGGCGATGTCGTGGGGCAAGGACGCCGGCTGCGCCTTCCTCAGCGAGAAGTGCATGGAGAAGGGCGTGACGAAGTGGCCGTCGATGTTTTGCAGTGGCGCCGAGGAGGGCTTACGCTGCCCCAGCAATCGTATGGGCCTCGGCTACTGCCCTGTTACCAACGAGAAAGGTCTCCCTGAGTACTTCCAGTACTTCGCAGACCCGTCCCTCTCCGGCATCTCCTCCTTCATGGACTACTGTCCCATCATGGTGCACTACGCCGATGGCAGCTGCGCGCAGGATGCCTCAAAAGCGAAGCCCTGGATGAAGACCTTCAACGTGTTCTCGAAGACGGCGCGCTGCCTCGATGGGGACTTCAGGACGGCGAATGGAAGCCAGTCAGCAAGTTACCGTGCCCTGTGTGCCGACGTGAAATGTGACACCTTACGGCGCACGTACACCATCCAGGTGAATGGCGGTACTTACGTGAAGTGCGTGCCGGGCACGCAACGTGAGCTGATCAACTTGAGCACCTCCTTCCAGAAGGGCGGCTACATCACGTGCCCTCCGTACGAGGAGGTGTGCCAGCGCAACGTGCTGCCTCCCGAGGACATCAGTAACGCTGCC
>CP119834.1:286188-338213 GCA_033953505.1 Leishmania tarentolae
TACTACAAATATTTAATTCGTACCGCAGCGCACGAGATCGCGCACGCGCTGGGCTTCAGCAAACGCTATTTTAAATCTGCTGGCATACTGACGAGGGTGCCCAATGTTCGTGGCAAGGACTTCAAAGTTCCTGTGATCAACAGCACCACGGTGGTGGCCAAGGTGCGTGAGCACTACGGCTGCAACACCTTGGAGCACCTGGAGCTGGAGGACCAGGGCGGTGCGGGCTCTGCTGAGTCGCACATCAAGATGCGCAACGCGCAGGACGAGCTCATGGTGTCGGCCGCAGCTGCCGGGTACTACACCGCCCTGACCATGGCCGTCTTTCAGGACCTCGGCTTCTACCAGGTGGACTTCAGCAGGGCCGAGGCGATGTCGTGGGGCAAGGACGCCGGCTGCGCCTTCCTCAGCGAGAAGTGCATGGAGAAGGGCGTGACGAAGTGGCCGTCGATGTTTTGCAGTGGCGCCGAGGAGGGCTTACGCTGCCCCAGCAATCGTATGGGCCTCGGCTACTGCCCTGTTACCAACGAGAAAGGTCTCCCTGAGTACTTCCAGTACTTCGCAGACCCGTCCCTCTCCGGCATCTCCTCCTTCATGGACTACTGTCCCATCATGGTGCACTACGCCGATGGCAGCTGCGCGCAGGATGCCTCAAAAGCGAAGCCCTGGATGAAGACCTTCAACGTGTTCTCGAAGACGGCGCGCTGCCTCGATGGGGACTTCAGGACGGCGAATGGAAGCCAGTCAGCAAGTTACCGTGCCCTGTGTGCCGACGTGAAATGTGACACCTTACGGCGCACGTACACCATCCAGGTGAATGGCGGTACTTACGTGAAGTGCGTGCCGGGCACGCAACGTGAGCTGATCAACTTGAGCACCTCCTTCCAGAAGGGCGGCTACATCACGTGCCCTCCGTACGAGGAGGTGTGCCAGCGCAACGTGCTGCCTCCCGAGGACATCAGTAACGCTGCGACTGGTCACCGTGGCACGGTGCCTGTGCCGTTGGAGAGTCTCTGAAGCGCGGGAGGGGGTATCAGGGACTACCGTGCACGGACGTCCGTGGATTCTACTCTTTCCTTATTTGCATACTTTTTTTTTTCGGCACACAGCTCACGCCCATACGCCACGACGGCCGTCTGCGCCATCGAGGCGTGTGTGTGCGCGTGCGCTGTGTGCCTGCTTTATCTCTTCCATTTTGACCACTATTCCCCTGCCCTCTGGCCCCCGGTGCCAACGTGAGTTCGGCCGCCACCGCCCACGCGGCGCCCTAACGCGGTCAGCCCTCCCCCCTCTCTCTATTCGTTTGTATGGCTTTGTTATTTACTTTACCGGTTCCATTTGTGGAACGCCCTATTTTAGGAGCGGTGGCGACTTCTGCCTGCGTGCGGCATAGAGTTCGGTGGGAAGGTCTTCCCGCCATCCGCGCGCAGCGCACAGCCGTCCTCTCCCGCCTCCGCGTGCCGCCTTACTGGGTACTGCGCACGTCCGTCGTGCGACCATCAAGATACGATCCCCACGGCAAGGTTAAGGCCCCCCGCTCGTGTCTCTTTCCTCTGCCGTGGACTGCCTCTCGTCCCGTTTCTCCGTCTTCCTTTGCCCCACCTCCCCGAGCGACGGCGGTGGCGTGCGGTAGGGCGACGTGCTGGGCTGCCATCCCCCCTAGCCTCTGCACTCCCCAGCTCTACTGCCGATCTGCAGTCACGTGCCCGTCGCCTCCCCGCTGCCCACTGGCCCAACGCGCTCTCCGCCCACCTCTCCTCGCACTCCCTTCCTGCTTCCTCCTTCTACACATTCGCCAGCGCCCCCATCCTGCCCCCCCCCCTCTACGCACACCCACACTCACGCGCACACCGCCGTGCACAAGTCCTCGTCCTAGCTACCACGAACCATACAGTCCACAGCACCCCTGCGCCCCGAGAGTCATGTCCGTCGACAGCAGCAGCACGCACCGGCGCCGCAGCGTCGCCGCGCGCCTGGTGCGCCTCGCGGCTGCCAGCGCTGCAGCCGCCGTTGCCCTTGCCACAGCCGCCGCGTGGGCGCACGGCGATGCGGCCCAGCACCGCTGCATCCACGACAGCATGCAGGCCCGTGTTGTGCAGTCTGTGGCGGAGCAGCGCCTCGACCCCAGCAGGGTTGCTCCCGTCGGCCTGCCCTACGTTGCCGTGGACGCCGACGATACCGCCGCTGAGAGGAGCAGCGGCGTGCACACTAAGCAGTGGGGCACGCCGCGCATCGCCGTTTTCACCTATGACTTCACGGACGAACACTATTTCTGTAGTCGTGTGGGGCAGAATGTGAGCATGCGCAACGGCAACTTTGCCATCTGCACAGCCGACGACGTCCTCACGTACGAGAAGCGCGACATAATCAGGGATTTCATCATCCCGCAGGCACTGCAGCTGCACACGAGGCGGCTGAAGGTGCAGCAGGTGCAGGACACCTGGAAGGTGAAGGACATGGTGGGCGTGATCTGCGGCAGCTTCAACGTGCCGTCGTTGCACACCACCGACGGTCTCAGGGACAAGGACTTCGTGATCTATGTCGCCTCCGTGCCGGCCAAGCGGGGCGTGATGGCGTGGGCCACGTCCTGTCAGGTGTTCTCCGACGGCCGTCCAGCCGTGGGCGTGATCAACATCTCCCCGGCGAAGATTGTGCCGAAGTACTACAAATATTTAATTCGTACCGCAGCGCACGAGATCGCGCACGCGCTGGGCTTCAGCAAACGCTATTTTAAATCTGCTGGCATACTGACGAGGGTGCCCAATGTTCGTGGCAAGGACTTCAAAGTTCCTGTGATCAACAGCACCACGGTGGTGGCCAAGGTGCGTGAGCACTACGGCTGCAACACCTTGGAGCACCTGGAGCTGGAGGACCAGGGCGGTGCGGGCTCTGCTGAGTCGCACATCAAGATGCGCAACGCGCAGGACGAGCTCATGGTGTCGGCCGCAGCTGCCGGGTACTACACCGCCCTGACCATGGCCGTCTTTCAGGACCTCGGCTTCTACCAGGTGGACTTCAGCAGGGCCGAGGCGATGTCGTGGGGCAAGGACGCCGGCTGCGCCTTCCTCAGCGAGAAGTGCATGGAGAAGGGCGTGACGAAGTGGCCGTCGATGTTTTGCAGTGGCGCCGAGGAGGGCTTACGCTGCCCCAGCAATCGTATGGGCCTCGGCTACTGCCCTGTTACCAACGAGAAAGGTCTCCCTGAGTACTTCCAGTACTTCGCAGACCCGTCCCTCTCCGGCATCTCCTCCTTCATGGACTACTGTCCCATCATGGTGCACTACGCCGATGGCAGCTGCGCGCAGGATGCCTCAAAAGCGAAGCCCTGGATGAAGACCTTCAACGTGTTCTCGAAGACGGCGCGCTGCCTCGATGGGGACTTCAGGACGGCGAATGGAAGCCAGTCAGCAAGTTACCGTGCCCTGTGTGCCGACGTGAAATGTGACACCTTACGGCGCACGTACACCATCCAGGTGAATGGCGGTACTTACGTGAAGTGCGTGCCGGGCACGCAACGTGAGCTGATCAACTTGAGCACCTCCTTCCAGAAGGGCGGCTACATCACGTGCCCTCCGTACGAGGAGGTGTGCCAGCGCAACGTGCTGCCTCCCGAGGACATCAGTAACGCTGCGACTGGTCACCGTGGCACGGTGCCTGTGCCGTTGGAGAGTCTCTGAAGCGCGGGAGGGGGTATCAGGGACTACCGTGCACGGACGTGTATGGATTCTACTCTTTCCTTATTTGCATACTCCTTTGCTTTGGCACACAGCTCACGCCCATACGCCACGACGGCCGTCTGCGCCATCGAGGCGTGTGTGTGCGCGTGCGCTGTGTGCCTGCTTTATCTCTTCCATTTTGACCACTATTCCCCTGCCCTCTGGCCCCCGGTGCCAACGTGAGTTCGGCCGCCACCGCCCACGCGGCGCCCTAACGCGGTCAGCCCTCCCCCCTCTCTCTATTCGTTTGTATGGCTTTGTTATTTACTTTACCGGTTCCATTTGTGGAACGCCCTATTTTAGGAGCGGTGGCGACTTCTGCCTGCGTGCGGCATAGAGTTCGGTGGGAAGGTCTTCCCGCCATCCGCGCGCAGCGCACAGCCGTCCTCTCCCGCCTCCGCGTGCCGCCTTACTGGGTACTGCGCACGTCCGTCGTGCGACCATCAAGATACGATCCCCACGGCAAGGTTAAGGCCCCCCGCTCGTGTCTCTTTCCTCTGCCGTGGACTGCCTCTCGTCCCGTTTCTCCGTCTTCCTTTGCCCCACCTCCCCGAGCGACGGCGGTGGCGTGCGGTAGGGCGACGTGCTGGGCTGCCATCCCCCCTAGCCTCTGCACTCCCCAGCTCTACTGCCGATCTGCAGTCACGTGCCCGTCGCCTCCCCGCTGCCCACTGGCCCAACGCGCTCTCCGCCCACCTCTCCTCGCACTCCCTTCCTGCTTCCTCCTTCTACACATTCGCCAGCGCCCCCATCCTGCCCCCCCCCCTCTACGCACACCCACACTCACGCGCACACCGCCGTGCACAAGTCCTCGTCCTAGCTACCACGAACCATACAGTCCACAGCACCCCTGCGCCCCGAGAGTCATGTCCGTCGACAGCAGCAGCACGCACCGGCGCCGCAGCGTCGCCGCGCGCCTGGTGCGCCTCGCGGCTGCCAGCGCTGCAGCCGCCGTTGCCCTTGCCACAGCCGCCGCGTGGGCGCACGGCGATGCGGCCCAGCACCGCTGCATCCACGACAGCATGCAGGCCCGTGTTGTGCAGTCTGTGGCGGAGCAGCGCCTCGACCCCAGCAGGGTTGCTCCCGTCGGCCTGCCCTACGTTGCCGTGGACGCCGACGATACCGCCGCTGAGAGGAGCAGCGGCGTGCACACTAAGCAGTGGGGCACGCCGCGCATCGCCGTTTTCACCTATGACTTCACGGACGAACACTATTTCTGTAGTCGTGTGGGGCAGAATGTGAGCATGCGCAACGGCAACTTTGCCATCTGCACAGCCGACGACGTCCTCACGTACGAGAAGCGCGACATAATCAGGGATTTCATCATCCCGCAGGCACTGCAGCTGCACACGAGGCGGCTGAAGGTGCAGCAGGTGCAGGACACCTGGAAGGTGAAGGACATGGTGGGCGTGATCTGCGGCAGCTTCAACGTGCCGTCGTTGCACACCACCGACGGTCTCAGGGACAAGGACTTCGTGATCTATGTTGCCTCCGTGCCGGCCAAGCGGGGCGTGATGGCGTGGGCCACGTCCTGTCAGGTGTTCTCCGACGGCCGTCCAGCCGTGGGCGTGATCAACATCTCCCCGGCGAAGATTGTGCCGAAGTACTACAAATATTTAATTCGTACCGCAGCGCACGAGATCGCGCACACGCTGGGCTTCAGCAAACGCTATTTTAAATCTGCTGGCATACTGACGAGGGTGCCCAATGTTCGTGGCAAGGACTTCAAAGTTCCTGTGATCAACAGCACCACGGTGGTGGCCAAGGTGCGTGAGCACTACGGCTGCAACACCTTGGAGCACCTGGAGCTGGAGGACCAGGGCGGTGCGGGCTCTGCTGAGTCGCACATCAAGATGCGCAACGCGCAGGACGAGCTCATGGTGTCGGCCGCAGCTGCCGGGTACTACACCGCCCTGACCATGGCCGTCTTTCAGGACCTCGGCTTCTACCAGGTGGACTTCAGCAGGGCCGAGGCGATGTCGTGGGGCAAGGACGCCGGCTGCGCCTTCCTCAGCGAGAAGTGCATGGAGAAGGGCGTGACGAAGTGGCCGTCGATGTTTTGCAGTGGCGCCGAGGAGGGCTTACGCTGCCCCAGCAATCGTATGGGCCTCGGCTACTGCCCTGTTACCAACGAGAAAGGTCTCCCTGAGTACTTCCAGTACTTCGCAGACCCGTCCCTCTCCGGCATCTCCTCCTTCATGGACTACTGTCCCATCATGGTGCACTACGCCGATGGCAGCTGCGCGCAGGATGCCTCAAAAGCGAAGCCCTGGATGAAGACCTTCAACGTGTTCTCGAAGACGGCGCGCTGCCTCGATGGGGACTTCAGGACGGCGAATGGAAGCCAGTCAGCAAGTTACCGTGCCCTGTGTGCCGACGTGAAATGTGACACCTTACGGCGCACGTACACCATCCAGGTGAATGGCGGTACTTACGTGAAGTGCGTGCCGGGCACGCAACGTGAGCTGATCAACTTGAGCACCTCCTTCCAGAAGGGCGGCTACATCACGTGCCCTCCGTACGAGGAGGTGTGCCAGCGCAACGTGCTGCCTCCCGAGGACATCAGTAACGCTGCGACTGGTCACCGTGGCACGGTGCCTGTGCCGTTGGAGAGTCTCTGAAGCGCGGGAGGGGGTATCAGGGACTACCGTGCACGGACGTCCGTGGATTCTACTCTTTCCTTATTTGCATACTTTTTTTTTTCGGCACACAGCTCACGCCCATACGCCACGACGGCCGTCTGCGCCATCGAGGCGTGTGTGTGCGCGTGCGCTGTGTGCCTGCTTTATCTCTTCCATTTTGACCACTATTCCCCTGCCCTCTGGCCCCCGGTGCCAACGTGAGTTCGGCCGCCACCGCCCACGCGGCGCCCTAACGCGGTCAGCCCTCCCCCCTCTCTCTATTCGTTTGTATGGCTTTGTTATTTACTTTACCGGTTCCATTTGTGGAACGCCCTATTTTAGGAGCGGTGGCGACTTCTGCCTGCGTGCGGCATAGAGTTCGGTGGGAAGGTCTTCCCGCCATCCGCGCGCAGCGCACGTCCGTCGTGCGACCATCAAGATACGATCCCCACGGCAAGGTTAAGGCCCCCCGCTCGTGTCTCTTTCCTCTGCCGTGGACTGCCTCTCGTCCCGTTTCTCCGTCTTCCTTTGCCCCACCTCCCCGAGCGACGGCGGTGGCGTGCGGTAGGGCGACGTGCTGGGCTGCCATCCCCCCTAGCCTCTGCACTCCCCAGCTCTACTGCCGATCTGCAGTCACGTGCCCGTCGCCTCCCCGCTGCCCACTGGCCCAACGCGCTCTCCGCCCACCTCTCCTCGCACTCCCTTCCTGCTTCCTCCTTCTACACATTCGCCAGCGCCCCCATCCTGCCCCCCCCCCTCTACGCACACCCACACTCACGCGCACACCGCCGTGCACAAGTCCTCGTCCTAGCTACCACGAACCATACAGTCCACAGCACCCCTGCGCCCCAAGAGTCATGTCCGTCGACAGCAGCAGCACGCACCGGCGCCGCAGCGTCGCCGCGCGCCTGGTGCGCCTCGCGGCTGCCAGCGCTGCAGCCGCCGTTGCCCTTGCCACAGCCGCCGCGTGGGCGCACGGCGATGCGGCCCAGCACCGCTGCATCCACGACAGCATGCAGGCCCGTGTTGTGCAGTCTGTGGCGGAGCAGCGCCTCGACCCCAGCAGGGTTGCTCCCGTCGGCCTGCCCTACGTTGCTCTGCACCCCGCCGACACTGCTGCCCTAGCCGATCCCAGCACCGCCAGCACACGCAGCATCGTTCGTGCTAAGCAGTGGGGCAAGCTGCGCATCGCCGTTTCCGCTGAGGACCTCAGCGACACCTCATACCACTGCGCTCGGGTGGGGCAGCGTGTCAACACGCACAACGGCGGCTTCGCCACCTGCACGGCCGACGACATCCTCACTAAGGAGAAGCGCGACATCCTCGTGAACCACCTCCTCCCGCAGGCACTGCAGCTGCACACGGATCGGCTGAAGGTGCAGCAGGTGCAGGGCAACTGGAAGGTGACGGGCATGGTGGGCGTGATCTGCGGCGACTTCAAGGTGCCGGAGACGCACAAAACCAAAGGTTTGAACAACACGGACTTTGTGATGTACGTGGCCTCCGTGCCGAGCAAGCCGGGCGTGCTCGCGTGGGGCCTGACCTGTCAGATGTTCGCCGACGGCCATCCAGCCGTGGGCGTGATCAACATCCCCGCAGTGAATATTGCGTCGCGGAACAACCATGCCGTCACGCGTGTCGTCACGCACGAGATGGCGCACGCGCTGGGCTTCTCCAGAAAATTTTTTAAAGCTGCAGGCATCCTGCAGAACATATCTAACGTACGCGGCAAGCCGTTCAGCGTTCCTGTGATCAACAGCAGGACGGTGGTGGCCAAGGCGCGTGAGCACTACGGCTGCAACACCTTGGAGCATCTGGAGCTGGAGGACCAGGGTATTGAGGCTGCTATTGCATCTCATATCAAGATGCGCAACGCGCAGGACGAGCTCATGGCGCCGGCCGCAGCTGCCGGGTACTACACGGCCCTGACCATGGCCATCTTCGAGGACCTCGGCTTCTACAAGGCGGACTACAGCAAGGCCGAGGTGATGCCGTGGGGCAAGGACGCCGGCTGCGCCTTCCTCAGCGAGAAGTGCATGGAGAAGAACATCACGAAGTGGCCGAAGATGTTCTGCAACAACACTGAACAGCAGTTCAACTGCCCCACAACCCGCCTTGCCCTCGCAAGTTGCGTTATCTCTTATAACATGACTCCGTGTCCTTCGTATTGGCAGTATTTTACAGATGAAAGGCTCAGTGGCGACCTTGCATTGATGGACTACTGCCCTATTGTGGTTCCCTTCAGTGATGGGAGCTGTGCGCAGAGTGCCTCGGAAGCGAGTGAGTTTCTCAATGCCTTCAACGTCTTCTCCGACGCGGCACGCTGCATCGATGGGGACTTCAGGCCGAGGTGGACTACAAGCGAGGGCACGCCGTACGCTGGCCTGTGCGCCAACGTAAAGTGCAACGCCTGCAGGCGCACATATAGGGTGCAGGTGCGCGGCAGCAGTAGCTACGTGAGCTGCACGCCGGGCCGTCGAGTTCAGCTGAGCAGCGTGAGCAATGCCTTCGAGCAAGGCGACTACATCACGTGCCCGCCGTACGTGGAGGTGTGCCAGGGAAACGTGCAGGCTGCACAAGCCGCTGCTGGTCACCGTGCTTCGTATGCCGCTACGACTACGTTGTTGGTGACCACGGTGCTCGCCGTCGCGTGCGCGTGATTGGCGGCGGGGAGCCGGTCTGCTGATGCACGGCTTCCTTGGGCTTTGAGTCGTGTCACGGAGTGGTGCGGGCGGTGTGCTCCCTCTCTTCCGGAGTTTGTATCAGAAGGGCTATACGCTGTCCCTTGAACTTCTCACTTATCGTGCTTTTGCTTTGCTGTGACTGTGAAGCGGGCAAGCTCCTGCCGAAGTGCGCCTGTCCTTCCCCTTCGCCCTCCCCACCGTGTCTCCCCCCATGCCACAGCCCTCTTCCTTCCCTCCCCCCACCCCTCCACCACCACACCCACACCCATCATAATGGCCGGCATGCGCTGCGCACGCCTCTCCTCCCCTACTTATGCCGTGTGGGGGGTGTGCCGGGCGTGTTATAGGGGCACCTTTATACAGTATTGCAGCCCCTTTTCCCCTCCCCTTTTCACTTTAACTTTTGGCTATATCACCACCGCCTCGCTGAAGACCTTCGTCAGGGGCTCCGTGATGGCTCCGTTTTTTTTTCTTTTTTTATGCTTTACTGCCCCTTCCCCTATCTTCCCTCTCGTACTTTCGACCACACGCGGCCCCTCAGCCTAATTTCTCTGCTGTGTTGTGTGCGAATGGCTCTGTTCTTTAATCGCTTGTATTTGCCTCTCTGTGCGCAGGGGTGCAGCGTTATATCCCTCGCTGCTGCGTCAGAGACCCCGTGCTGTGTCCCCCTTGCCTCCGCGCTGCTGCTATTGGAGATGCTTGCTTTCTGCTAGGGATACGCGATCCCCATTGAGAGGCGTTGCGCGCGTGTCTGTATGCGCTCGCGCATGGCGACGTACTCCCGGACACTGGTGCTTCAAATTTGTGTAGCGTTCATCCTGTGGTTTGTTTCAGTCGTGCGGGTGTGCCCGTGTGTTTTCCCATCGAGGAGAGAAGGCATCCAGGGTGCGAGAGAAGCACCGAAAAACGCGCATCGCTTCGCACATGATGGAAACTGTGGCTATGGTGGGGTACACGCGCACACGCACAGAGGGAGAGAGAGAGATGAGACGTAGAGAACACAACCCTCCCTCTCTCTCGCGCGCGCATGAGATTTCCTCAGTGCACGTTGGCCATGCCTGACGTTATGTGTGTGTGGGAGAGGGTCGTACGAACACCGCACCGGCAGAGGGCTTTTTCCACCTCGCTTGTCCCCCCCCCCCCACCACCACCGCCAGCACCAGCAGTCCCCCATCTCATGTTTGGCGTCTCTTCCTTTCCGCCCATTCTAAGCCCGCACGGAGTCACCAACGTAGCTAGGACAGTCACCGTATGTCTTGCAGAGGGAATGCGGACAACTGACTCTCATTCTCGCTCCTCTCCTGCTTACATCTGGCTCTCCGCCTGATGCCAACAGGTCGCTGAGCACCGGTCCCTGCCAAAGCGTTTGGATGCCCACAAGCGCCTCATTACCCCATTTCATGAATCCCCCGATCCCGCTCTTCTCTCCCTCCCCCCCCCCCGCCACGGCAGCGACAGTGTGCCAAACGGAACAGTTGTGTTGGAGGCCGGGTGACTGGATGGTAATGAGACGTGGTGCCGAATGGATACGGGTGCCGGTGGGCGGATTCGGTAAAATCAACTTTGCATGGGCATTCTCCTAGGTGACAAAGCGTTGCGTGACCTCCTGTGTGTGTGTGCGGATCTCAGCAAGAATTACACGGGCTATCACCCATACTCCCATGAGGTTCGAAGAGTGTAGAGAGTGGATGTGTTACTACGCAGGAGGGTTCTGATTGTGGATGCTGCATGCATCATGCTGCGGAGGGATTCGCCTGGTTGTCGGTGGAGTACGTTGCTTGACTTGTGGGGTCACACTCACAATGCCCGCTGCTGGAAACGAAGCGGATGCTGCCACCTCTGAGGACCTCCATTGCCCGCCGACACCCACAGACTAGGATCCGCGGGAGCTCTTCGAAATCCCTTCCTCCCCAGTTCGACCCCCGGGAATGCGCGGAAGGCGTCGATGCCGGGCGGCCACAGCGTGCGCCAGCGCATTCGGGGTAACAGAAGTGACTGTTGACCGGATGCCCCCAGCGCGAAACTGTTGGCATCATGGGTGATGCAAGCGCCACTCCGCGATTCGCGGTCTGGTGAGCCCACTTTGTGACGAGGCAGGCAGGGAGGGACTGCTGCTGCTGCTGCTGGCACCATTTTCTTCAGGGCAATGTGGTCTCGGCCTCGAGGAGAGCCCATCCTTTTAAAGCGTCAGACGTATCCCATATTACCCAGGCATGTTCATGATGACGATCCTCGTCGTCGTGCTCTCGACAAACAAGGTTGTAGCAGTTAGCTGGCGCGGCATGATGACACCAACGAACCGCGACGCTGCGCTAGCGCTGAAGAGAGCCTTCGACTGCCTCCCTACTCAGGCGCTGTTTTCGTGCGGGTTTACCCTCTGCAGAACATGTCCCCAGGATGGGCACACGATGCGTGTGTGAGCTATGACGACAGTGCAAGAGCAGGCAGAGCACTGAGTGGTGCGCTGCGCGTGTGTGGCGTGTTTGCTTAATTTTACTTTTGCATGGTGGATTTTGAGGTTCACCTGTGGACGGCGCTGTCATCGTTGCTTTCCGCAAAGGCTACCGACACAGTCGGGCCCATCAATACGGACCGCCATCGCTGTATTCCCCTTGCCCTACTTGATCCATTCACCGTTACAAGCGATGGGGCGGGAGGTCCGCCAACAAGCCGGGACGTGATCCTGCGTGCCAGACGCAACAGGGGCACAACTGCTGACACGAGGATGTACGGCAGCAAGCTGTAAGGGATGGGCAGCTCTACGCTCTCCTACGTACGCACGCACGGGTATGTACCGAGTATCACTGGTCTTGGAGAGATGCGCTCCTCTCGTGCTCGTGTAGTCCCCTCAGTGTGAGCGGCACGCCGACACAGAAACCGAAAATTGAATCCCCGAGAGACGGATGGGCTGGCTCGTTCGATGGTCTCAGTATAGCTTACGCTCTCCCTCCCCACCTCTTCCTCTTTCTTGCCTCTCACCCACTCACACTCGTGCACATGCTACCCCGCCAGCATATTCTATTGTGCGTCTCGTGCCGCACAGACGCAGAGACACGCAGCCACACCACAAAGACGTGCTCCCCCCCCCGCCGCCGCCACCGCCACTCCCGCAGCGGCCCTCCGAGACAAATCAGTGCGCGTGCGGAGACGGAGACGAGTCGTGCGCAGGGCAAACAACACGAAAATATACAGGAAAGGGAAGCTCAGACAGGCCAGGAAGCAAGCTGCACGTCACGCACTCCGAAGGAAGGGCCAGAGGCACGCATACACACACGTCACACGTCTATGCGGAGATCTGTAGATCCCTCTCTCTCTCTCGTTCTCGCTATCTGTGTGGGCGTGCGGACAGCTGCAGCCACTGATATCTGGCGTACGTGCGATTTGCCTGTGCTTTCGCATCTGCGTGTCTTCCACCGCTCAAGATTTTGTGAGGAGGGTGCTGAGCAGAAGACAGTGAGGCCTCCTTTCCTTGTTCATTGTTTCAAAGAGGGAACGGGAGCTGCTGACGTACTGCACACACCCTCCAGTGCGCTTCCTCAGCCCTGTGTTATGACCTGTCCCCCAACACACCCCCACCACGACCACCACTACATCTTCGATTCTCTTCTGCCGTTCGAACTACTTGCAAACCTCGATTTTTTTTTTTCTGAGGGTCGTTGATCATCTATATCGCGCCAGCGAGCTATTCATCTATCTCACTCGTGTGACTGGCGCCCCCCCCCCTCGGCCTCTTCCCGCCCCCTCCTCCCCCCTCCCCCTCCCCCTCCCTTTTGTTTGCTTGTGTCACATCCACGAGCGCTTGTATCACCGCCCCCACCACCCACCTCCCGCAGGCTTTTCTCCCTTCCGCCCTCCTTCACTCCACGACCGCGATTACTCATCCCCTCGCCTTTTTTTATTTCTCTTTCGGCAGCTACTGCTACCCGACATAGCCACACACGAAGTCGTGCACTTACACGCAAGCGCGAGCACGCAGCTTGACCACAATGCACAAGAGCAACCAGGAGCTGAGCGTGCCGAAGATTGTGGGGGACTTCAAGGTGTACAATGTGAGCGGCTCCCCATTTGAGGTGCCGTCCAAGTACACGCTGCTCAAGATCCTCGGCATGGGTGCCTACGGTATTGCGTGCAGCTGCTTGGATGGGGACACTGGCGAGAAGGTGTCCATTAAGAAGTGCCGTGATGTGTTCCGGGATGTTGAGGACGGCAAGCGAGTGCTGCGTGAGATTGATATGATGCGCTTCTTCCACCACGAAAACTTGCTCAATGTAGTGCACATATTGCCGCCGCTGAAGCGCGAGTACCACAGCTTCGAAGACGTGTACGTTGTCACCCCACTCATGGACGTCGACATGAATGTCGTACTACGCTCTCGCCAGGTGCTCGAGGAATCTCACATGCAGTACTTTGTTTACCAGATTCTGCGTGGACTCAAGTACCTGCACAGCGCCAACGTCGCGCATCGCGACCTGAAGCCAGCCAACCTCGTCACAAATATTTCTTGTGAGCTCAAGATTATAGACTTCGGTCTGAGCCGCAGCGTCGATGTACCATACTCGGAGCTTACGGACTACGTCATCACCCGCTGGTACCGCCCGCCAGAGCTGCTGCTGGAGAACACGAACTACTCCACTGCAGTGGACATCTGGTCTGTGGGGTGCATCTTTGCGGAAATGTACAACCGTAAGCCCGTTTTCCCAGGTCGAAATACGATGGACCAGCTGCGCATGATCGCGCAGCACATCGGCAAGCCACCGGCCAGCATCGTCGAGCACCGCGAAGCGCTGGAGAAGCTGAATGAGCTGCCGGACGGGTCGCTCAACATTCCCAAACTCGTTCCTGGACTGGCCGACAATACGGAGGGCATAGACTTTCTCTCCAAGATGTGGACGCTAGACCCGAGCAAGCGTCCGACAGCGGCGGAAATGCTCGCGCATCCATACCTGGCCCACCTGCACGATGAGGAAGATGAGCCGGTCTGCCCGTGCCCCTTCCTGTGGCCTCATGAGAATACGCCGATGGGTGTCGCGGAGCTTCGTCGCGCTTTCTGGGGCGACATTGTCGACTACAACCCCTCTCTCGCGCAAGCCACTCCGCCGGCGCCAACGGCTGGTGACAGCAGCTCAAGGAATGGCAGCGGCCACCACCACTAGCGCATCTCCTCTCCCCTCCACCCACCGTCTTGCCGTGTTTTGGCTGTGTGTGCCATCCAGATCAAGCACGCCGCACACACTGTCATGAATGGGAAGAGACGTGGAGAGAGGGCGGCGTAGGCGAACAGGGTGAGAAAGAAAACGACGCGATGGCGGGGAGGGTAGGGCTTGGCAGAGGGCACAGCGGCTTCATCTGTTGGGCTGCTTCTTCAGTGCGAGGGCGCACGTGAGTGTGCACGTGCGTTTTGCGTGGACTGAGCGCTGCGCACAAGTGCGCACGCGTGCACCTTTCACGCACATACAGACGCTTACCAACGGAGGTCCACAGCAAAGCCGCTTGTGCAGGCGGAAATGTTGAGATGGGAGCGCCGTGGGTGGCGCCAAGATTTCTCTCTGCCTCTGTCTGTGTCCTCTTCCCCTGCCGTCTCGAACCACACGCCACCACACCTCCATTCTCTGTTCTCTTGTTTACCGTATCCGGTGCGCTCGCTCCTCTTTTATCTTTTTGAGAGTTTGTGCACATGTCTGTGGGCGGGCACGAGGAACACATCATCGTCCTTCCACACACCCGCCCATACCGCCGCATACACGTGCACAGACCTGTATACCAGTGCGAGTGCATGGGAATCTGTGCACGTGTGCTCCCCCTTTTCTTCCTCTCTGTATGTCTGCCTGTCCCTCAGTGTGTGCGTGTGCGTGTGCATGTGTGTCTGTGAGTGTGTCTATGCTTTTCTCTGTTCTTTTTTTTTTTTTTGGCCACTGTTCCACTCTTGTGTGAGCGTGTGTGGTGGTGGTGCACATCCCCCCCCCCCCCTTCTCCCTCCCCTCTTCGTCTTCACTCGCCTCTCCACGCCCCCCCCCCGCCGCCGTTAAATTCCTGTTTCCTGCAGGTTTTGGTAACTCTCGCTCGTCATGTAGATAGCCGCGCGCACCTCTTCCCCTCCCTCTCCCTCTCCCCAGCAACGGGGCGCTCCTTTTTTTCTTTTTGCTTGTATGGACATCAGCGGCGGTGGTGGTGGTGAGGGGGGAGCAACGGTGGCAGTGGAAAGGAGGAGGAGGAGGAGAGTGAAGAAGAGAGGCGATGGGTGTCATGCATCACCACACCTGTTTCGTTTTCCTTTCTCTTCTCTCTTGCGCCACGTTGCTGTTTCTGCGCTAGAGAGGCAGTCAGCATATGTCGGGCCCGCAGCGTGTGTTCGCGGGACACAGACGCGTCACGCCACTGCATGCACGCTTCGCGGGCCTTCTGTGTGTGTTTCTTTTTTTTTTTTAGGCTCTTACCCTCCGTCGCCGGTGTGCAGCGAAGACGTTATACACACACACACACATATATATATATATATATATATATACATATATGCATATATATACATATATATGAATAGCACACGGGCATTTTCAGAAAGGGGGGAGGGAGGGACACATCGAAGGGTCTCACCCATAGAGATGCGCAGGCATGCATGGCATACGTAAGCGCAGCCCATCCCTTCCCCCTGTCCTCACTATACCCGACCCACCACGGCGCCATAGAAATGAACCGTGAGGTAGGCAATCAAGTCGTACAGCAGCGTAAGCGGAATCAGCATACACCTAGAAGGGGGCATGCATGCACCAGTAGCCGAAGAACAAGTAAACTGGTGTGTTAACGAGACATCTCACGGTAAAAGGGGAGTACTCTCCCACGCCCCCCACTGCCCTCGCCCACGACTGCAACTGCACAGTGTAACGAACAGCTCAGAGCGGGAACTGGTGTGAGGGAAGAGAGAATACGGAGGTGCAACACTTGCAGCAGCACGCCCGCACACGTACACGTATGCGGGGCGTGTGTCTTGAGCCTGTGCGTGACACTTCAGCCCTGTCGTACCAAATTCGCCTTTCCATTTGTCTCTCCGTTTTCCTCTACTGTGGGTGCGCACAGAGCTCATCGAGGGGGCGCACACACGCGGTGTACCCCGGGTCCAGTGGGCCCCACTATGTTGGATGTGGAAGCCAAGCAGCCTCCCCCCCCCTCCTCTACCCTTAGCCAACGCCGAGCTGCTTCTCCGGGTGACATGGTCACGTGCCTACAACGTTGAGGGTGAAGGCGGTGCATCGCTGGTGCTGCGCTGGCGCCCATGTCGTGGACATCGGGGCATCGGAGCGGCCTGCGACAGCGAGCACCTCTGCGCCATCCCCATGGCAGGCAAAGTGCCAGCGCAGTTCGAGCGCATCCCATCCCTCCGCCGCTGCCCACTGGCAGGGAGCCTGGGCGTGATCTTGGGGGGTGCCACGGGTGGTGGCGGGCATAATGGGAGCGACAGTGAGGGACGACCTGTGGATGAGTTGGTGTCGCGCCGAGGCGGAGGCAGAGGCCACGCTCAGGGCGACTGAGTTGGCGCACTTGCTGTGACGCGTGTGTGTCGACAGCCGCCTCGCACACACGCCATGAGGTCTGTGGCAGGGGTCGGTCACCGTGGGAGAGAGGGGGAGGGTGTAGCGGGGCGGTGGCTTGCCCTCATGCTGTGTCCCGCACAGCGTGGGCAGACATACGCACATCCGAAAGCATAGTCACTACATTCGGAGGAAGAGAGTGTCTCACTTCCACCTGCATGCATGCATATGCGTGTATATGCACACAGATTCACTGTAGGGGACACCTGTTCATCCCTCTTTGGCACGGCTGTGGTTTCTTCTTCCTCTACGCGATACGCCACCATCGCGCACCCATTCTACGGGGGGCGGGGCAAGCGAGGTGGTGTACATGCATGGGTGCTTGTGTGTAACGTTCACTGCGCAGCTGTGTACAATGCCACATAGGCTGTGCAAGAATACTGCCATTATTCCTTATCTTCCTCCTCGATGCCGTCTTTCTTCCTATCGGTTGACTCGTTTGCCCTGCCCCTCTCTCGTGGACGTGTGTGCCTCATACACATGCACGTGTGTCATGCCCCCCCCTTCCACTGGCGCGGCTGTACATGTGAACGTCCCACACACCCCTATTCACACCACAACAGGCATGATCTCATCCACTGCGCTGTGTCACGTTTCACACGCACACACACACACACACACACAATCCTCTGCCTCCTGCCTCTACACATTCATTCTCCATCTCTTCAATTTCATCGCCTAAACCTGCACACTTGCTTTCTCACGAGGCCAGCATAGAAGACCCGCTTGTAGAACGCGCTCGTCGGTCACGTAAGCACGCATGAGAGTTCTCGGGAAAGTATTGTAGCTGAGCGCAGAATCTGGTATCGTGTACGCAAACTGAGTCCAGCTGGTGAGTAGCAGAACAACCAGTGGACTTGGTGGGCAGCTCTTGGAGTGTGGTTAAAGCCCTACGCGTTGGGTGGCTTTCTTTTTTTTTTCATTTTGCTAGCCTAGTCGCGTCTTCCACGGTGCGTCCGCGTACGGGCGTGTGTGTGGGAGGAGGAGGGAGGTACGTGCGTGCGTGTGTGTGTGCGCGCGCGCTCTGTTCCTCACTTAGCGTTTGCTGTGACTACAAGTGCACACCCCTATCCCCTTTCACTCACTCCCAGCGAAACTTGGACGTGTGTGCCACCTGCACAGTTTCACACACGGGAATTCCTCAAAGGCACACGCGTACGCACGCACGCATCCGCGTAACAACGGAATACGGGACTCGTGTAGTTGGCGCCTGGCTTCTACTTGTTTTATTTTTTTTTTTTCGGTGTGTGTCAGGTACGGACTGACACACAGGCTTCTTGCCTCTCCGCGTCAGAGGGGAGGTAGAGGGGCAGACATCCACGCAGACCTCACAACGCCGGCTCACACCGCTCTCCTACCCACCCGGATCACCTTCGATTTCTCTCTCTTGTCGTTGTCGGGCCCGTGCTCGGGGGGGTGCCTGCGGTGGGGATTTTGGTGTTTCTGCGTGTCGTAGAAGGAGAGACGGCGCAAAGGAAGGTGCAACAGACAGGCGGGTGGTCAGGCGAGCCAAGCGGAGAGCGTAAAGCAGCGACGGCGAAGACGAACGAAGGAACGACTCGTACCTACCCCTTCCCCCTCCCTTCCCCCACGGAACGTCGAAGAAGAGGTGGTGGCAGCACGAACGCAAACTGAAGCCCCTGTCACGATTCTTACGAGGAGCGCGGAACTGGGGTTAGTGTACATCCTGTGTCAGAAGGGGTGCGACAACGGTCATGGCACTCGGCTTCGATGGCAAACGTGCCTGGTGGTGGCGAAGCTCCGCCGCCAACTGGCAACGAAACGCCCGGGTTCGGTCGTTGCTGCTCGCCTGCATGTGTGCGGTACTTGCTGCGGTAGTGACACCAGTTTGTGTAGCCATAACATTCTCCCTCACCAACGCACAGCAGCCGTCTCTGTACCAAACGATTCAGCTCACGTTGGAGTCGAACCCGCTCGCGCAAGATCCAATCATCACCACCAGCGATCTCGTCTTCTTTGTGACATCAACCGAGACTGAGAAATGCGTGTACGACAGCACCCCGACCGAGACCACCCCCGGCTACCACGCCGTTACCCCCACCGGCAGTGGCGGCTTCACTGGCCAGCTCATGGTGGCTGTGACTTCCATGGAGTTCACCACGGAGACAGCCTACTACCCCTGCTACCTCTCGAAGTCGGCAAAGTCAGCGACCATTGTACGGCGCGGCTATGTGCCGCCAGGTTCCGCCGATACGCTGGTAGTATGGCCCCCCATTTACACGAGCTTTAGCATGAGTCCCACGAACGCCAACGGTGGCGAAGGGCCTGCGAGCCTTTCCATTGTGCAAGCAGAGCACATCGATCGTCCCATCAATCAGGGACTGTCGGGAGGCTACACGATCCTCCTTGTGCCATGCGGCAGCATCCCCGTGAGTGGCAGTAGGGTGGAAAGCAACTGCGATGACCTGAACGCGCTGGTGACGCCGTGCGCCAAGATAGGGTTGGCCAGCACGATCCCAGCCGGCGTCGTCCCTCTCTCCAGCCTGCAAGGCGCGTCCACCTATAAGGTGACCGGCAACTTCGTAGTGCCCTACAACCCAAACACGAAGGGATACTACACGTGCGTCCCCTACTGCTATAGTGCTGCTGGTGATTGCGGCGAGTCAACGGCAGGCATGTCCTTCACCGTCGTGGCATCTGCTTCATCTACCAACAGCAGCTATGTTCTCACCTTCGGCAGCGCTAATCCGGGCGTGTACAAGCGAACGCCAGGGCTTCCGCAGGCGCGGGAACAGGGCATCATCTACTTTACGGGCACTGGTCTGAGTAAGAGCGACACCATCAAAGTTATTCGTCCCCAAGACATCTGCACCTCCCCCACGGCAGCCCTGCTCACCAACCTCAATGTTGGGCCGCTGGAGGTGACCCCCGAAAGCGAAGGTACCGTCACAGCACAAGCCCTATTTGTAGCTCCAGACCTCGTGAAAGTACAGGTGGTGGGACGCGTCTGCTATCGGCGTGCCGCAAGCGGGCTGTGGTCTAGCGCCTACCTCTCCGCCTCCCATGAAGTGGCGGATTTTACCATTGACATTCTCCAACCGACGGGGTTCGAGATGACGAGCACGAAGCCTTCCGTCGGCGAGACTCTGACGCTGACCTTTCAGGGAAGTGGTCTCGACGGCTCCATAGACAAAGCCTACCTCTCCTCCAGCAGCGCCAGCAACCCGTGCGACCGAACCGAAAGTGAAAGCACGCTGAGCAGCGTCAGAACGAAGTCAAAGGCGTCCAATAACAATATGTACTTTGCGTGCAAGATGAGTGGCGACAGCACCACGGCCTCAACGTGCACTGTCCTGGTGGACCCCGAGGACACAAATGCAGCCATGATTCTGAGAGTGTGCTACCTGAAGGGCGGCAGCAGTGGGCAGACAAACTTTGCGCAGATCGACGGCACCGTGGCGCTCCAGGCACGAAACCCCACCTATGCCGTGACGCCATACCCAATGTTTGCTGGGCAATCGGTGAAGCTGGCCTTCACAGGCGTGGACCTGCATGCGGACGACGAGGTGCAGCTAATCGCACCGACCGGGACGTGCGGTGATACCAGCTCCATCTTGACCACCGTGACCATCCACTCCGTTGAGGAGGTTGTCCCGAATACAGTGTACCAGTACACCCTGGTGGGTGCTGCTGAGACGTGCATCCTTGTCTGTTACCGACATGTAGGTTCAGACACGTGGGTCGTGGCTCGCGGAGCCGACGGACGGCCTGCCGTGTCGTCGGACTGCGCCGCGTCGAGTATTTACATCTCAGCATTTCCGGTGCGGTACCGTATAACAAACCTGGCCGCCCCCGGCGACAACAGCCCCACTGTCGGTACGCTCCTCACAGTTGGCGAAACGGCAACAGTGCGCTTCACCACAGCAAGCGGCCAGAAGTTTTCCTCCACCACTACGCCGACAGACATCAAGGTGGTGCAGGCGGTGAATACCTGCGTCACAGCGCCCTGCGGCACCGAGAACGCTGCCGCATGCGCCAAAACGCAGATCACCACCGATTACGCTGGCGCCGTCACGAAAGTAAGCAGCACTGCATTCAGCGCTTCTATTCAGGTGAGTAGGGAAGATGTGAACTACATTGTGTGTGTGCAAACTTCGAGCAGCTCGGAGGCGTACGTGGCGGTCCTGCCCACTTCAGTGATTTCGGCGACCAGCACCGCCTTCAGTTTCATTACGGCGCAACAGAACCCGAGGCTCTTGTCGAACAGTCCCAACACGTGGCGAGTAGCCATGAACACGCTGTACACAACCTTTAGCGGGTCAAGCCTGGACGCGAACACGAACGTCGTCTACGCCGTGGCGTCCACCGCGCTACTGGCCTTCCAGGAGAGCGAAGGCACTGTCGTAGCAGTGTGTCCCCCAGTGCCGCAGACACCGGCGACTGTGCTTACGTCCGCTATGGTCATAGAAAACAGCACCAGTACTACAACAGTGGCGACGTACACCCGCGCAGATCGTCTGCACGACGGCCAATATGTGTACCTCTGCTACGCCTGGTCAGCTGACGGTACGGACTCGCATATCACGATGGCGGGCAGGGTACTTGTCTCCGCAGCGATCCCGTCCTCCTTTATGTGGAAGGTGCCCACAGAAACCAGCAGCTTGCGCGCCGGACAGCCGTTTCAGCTCAGCTTCTCCAGTAACGTCACAAGACTGTCCGCCACCAACGACGCCGTCTACTTCTACAGCTACCTTCGGTCATCGAGCCCGAACCCGAATTGCTACTGTGATCCGACGGCATGTTCAACAGGAAAGCTCATCACCTACGGTTCCGATATCACCTTCACCTCAGCGACAACGAACGCAACGGACGACACCACCATCTACACCGCTCCTCTCGGATTCAGCAACTACGACTACAGCGCCATCTACATCATCTGCTACACTGCTTTTGGGCAGGTAGCTGACACCTACATTGGTCGTGTAACGGTGGATATGGCGAACCCGACTTACTACACCGTCTCCAGTGTCGCAGAACCTGAGAACCGTGTCGGTGCGCCGATCAGCATTAAGGTGACTCGCCGCTGCGTGACAGCAGCATGTGCGCTGACGCTGCAGGACTCACTGCGCTTGATTCCGAGCGCCGTGCAGTGCTCGGATCTCTCGGTGGACAGCCCCAGCGATAGCACGCCACCCGTGGAGGAGGCGTCCGTGCAGGCCATCGGGGATCCAGTCCTGGGCCCTGGCGCGGTCTCGCTTTCACGCACGTTTGTTGTGGACGACGAAGGGACGTACCGTGTGTGCTACCGACTCGCGAGTGGAACCACCTACAGCGACATCGTCTTCTCGATCAGTTACACGCGCTCTCTACTGAAGGTGGTGACGGCGAATCCGCAGCAGGCCACGCCGGTGCCGAGCGCCCCCTCCGCAGGACAGTTTGTCATCATGAATTTGGTTTGCACGACGACGTCGCTCTGTAGCACGTGTACGATGTTGCGGCTGGTGCCCGGGGTACGTGCAAGCTGCTGGGCAGACGTGCCAGGGACCTACCAAAGCGACTCGTGCCTTACAACCACTTCTGTGCAGTACCCGGACCTTTACTTTGTGGAGGGAAGCTACACGGTGTGCTACGGTAGCAGCTACACCACATCGCGTCGCATTCCTGGAACCTTCACGGTAACCTCCGCCAACCCGTCTAGCTACACCCCGACCGATGAGAGTGGGTACGCGGTGTACACGAATCAAATCACCGATTACACGCTGGACATCACCGGCACAGGGCTGAGCACCACCGATACCGTATTCCTGCTCACTGACAAGGGGTACAGCTGCCACGACCTCCGCACCGGTGTGGTGCAGGACCAAGGCAACCTCTCAAGCTTGTTCCTGCCGAGTGTGAAGCCGTACCCGCTGCAGCTGACCCCAACCGGTGTGTCGTGGGTAGTGTCGAATCACGCTAAGCGCTTCGGCGGCGGCTTGCTAACCGACACAGAACTGTGCCCGGGGAATAATGCGCCGTGTCTGCTGAAGCTGTGCTACATGCGCTCTGGTACGTCCTGGGCGCCTGTCACACTGACCAGCTCGTCATCGTCACCGACACCGGCACCGTCTGGGATCGAGCTGTGGGCCTCAAACCCTTCCTCGGTTGAGTTCGATCGCTACCCACTGGTGATCGGCATGTATGTGATGGCTACGGTGCAAGGTTCTCAGCTTCTGATCGAGGACGCTGTCACCATCAATGCAGGCAACTGCAACGGCGCTGCCGTCACCGTCTCCGTGACGGGGGCCGTATACGTAGATCCCACGGGACAGAAGTGGTATGGCGTGCTGCGGGTGACAGGCGCAGCAAGCAGCTATGCCGTGTGCTACTGGCACGCCGGATCGCCGACCGAGGTAGCGAGCGTCACCTTCGCCGGTGAGACGAGTGTGTCTACAATCCTGATACTCAGAACGCCGCTGTACTATGTTCTGAGTCCGTTGAACTTCACGTCCATGAACACACCGCTGACTATGTACGAGGAGCTCATCGTCGGCGCCAGCTTCGTGAATCAGGGCACTCTAAGTGCGGCGCTGACCTATGTGCAGCTCATCACGGCCGACACGAGCGTCTCGGAGTGCAACTACGGCCCCTTCCAATCGGTGGCAACCGGCAGCAAGCCGTTCCCAGTCGTATTGACTCTGTCAGCTGTGCCAGGCAGCGACACTGCTGATTCTCTGACCCTGTTTCAGGGTCGTCTCAACGTAGCGACAGGGGCGTATGCGATGTGCATGAACACAACGAACGGGCTATTTCGCGTGGTTAATGCTCCCCCAAGCGCTGCGTACATCGAAGCTGACAGCAACGAGGTCTTGGTTTACGACCCCGTGCCCATCACGTATACAGCGGCCCCCCCAAAGGTGATGTTGGGGCAGGTTGTGACGCTGACGTTCTCTAGTACGCCTGCGACAAGCAGCAAGGACGACCCAGATCGACCCCCGGTTAAACTTGAGGCAGGTGACGTTGCGCAGATTGTCGACGGCACTTTGTTCGAGTGTGGTTTTCCCAACGCGACCGTGCTGGCGGCCGGCAAGGTGTCCGCGAGCGAAAGTAGTGTCGGGTCTACCACGGTCTCTCTCACCCTCCCCATCACCTACGAGTGGGGCAGCGGGGGTGTGTTGGCAGCGGGGAAGAACTTTACAGTTTGCTACCAGAAGCAGAAAAGCACCTTCGCCACATCCCCACGCATTCGCAGCGCTGCCGACCGCAACCTCCACATCACGCCGGTGGTGCCGACCAAGTGGACAGCGCAGCCTCAGCAGGCTCAGGTGAACGCACCGCTCAGCATCACGTTCTACGGGGATATTGAAGAGGAGGACCTCCTAAGTGCAGCCGATGTGGCGTTTCTCGTTTCAGTGCCCAAAGGTACTGAGCCGACCCTCAGTCTGTGCCAAATAGCCTCAGGTCCCCTCAGCGGTGCGCGTGAGAGCCCAATCGTTGTCACTGAAGGCACCATGTCCATGCTGGACAAGGTCAATACGCTGTGGTCTATTCCGGCGAAGGTGCTTCCGGCAGACACCTACGTTGTTTGCTATAAATCGAAAAATAACGGGCAGCCGGTGTACGTCAGCTCACCAGCGACGCTTGTCGTGTACCCGACGCAGTCGCCAAGTGGTGCCTACCTTGCTCGAGATGCCACGTCTGTCGTGAACAACCTCAACGTTTTGCAGGGCGAGCGTGTGTTTCTACTCTTCAACACGACCGTGCCCCTGGATGTGGTGTTAGACAACAATCGGGGCTCGAGCTCGAACTCGGTCTCGTCCTTCAAGACCTACGACGAGGTTCGCATCACAGACACCAGCAGCTGCAGTACCCCGCTCGGTGCTGGGGTAGTTGACTCAATTCCTGTGGATTTCGGCTACGCCCCCCTCGGCATCGTGGATAAGGCTACGGGTCTTTCAGTACCGTACCTGAACCTGCGAATCCGCGCCGACGTGGGCAACTACTACGTCTGTATGCGCCGCCGCAATCGTGAGAGCTGGGAGGCATACTACGAGTTTGAGGTGGTGGGCGGGTTGCAAGTACTCCCCGCCGTGCTGAAAGTATCGGCTGCCGCTGTGCTGGCGTTTACAGCAGTGCCGACGATACCACGAGTCTGGGTTCCGCATACGGAGGTGCAAGTGAGCTACAGCGCCGGCTTCAGTATGGAGAACGTGGAGAAGTTCTTCTTTGTAGCCTACACAGGTACCGGCAGCGTGACGGACAGCGACGAGATCAATGGCGACTCCTGCTACCGCCCCGCCTCGTTGTCGGAGGCAGCATCGGCCTCTGTCACACTTGTGAACAGCACGCTGCAGGTGTACCGCGTAAACCCTTTGTTCACGCAGTACAGCTTTGGCACGCCGGGCACTTACCTTCTGTGCTACCAGATCACGGGCTCGAACATCGCCTCCGTCTACCCGACTGCCTTGACGGTAGCCAACCCGAGCCCGACGGCCTACATAGTGCCCACCTTGCTCGCTGTTCAGCACGCCTTCACCATGTCGATTGTGGCAATGGACGCCATCTTCGTCGCTGGTGCCAGCCACGTCGCACAGATATACACCACGCCTGACCCTACCCTGATTCCAAACTGCACCGAAGGAACGGTGCCGACAGGTGGCAACGTGCACTTCACAAGCTTCATCGCGACGAACGCGTCTTGCGCGAGTGTGGAACCGACGCTCGTGACGCCCGGCTACTACTTTCTGTGCTTCCTGACGAGCAGCCAGAAAGAATACTTCGTCGTTCCGAACAAGGCAGGTGGCTACGTCTTCTCGGTCGGGCTGGTGGGCGCTCAGAAGTATACAGTGGCACCGTCGCCGGCCTACCTCGGTCAACTTCTGGATGTCACGATTACCGGTAGCGAACTGAGCAGGAACGACCATGTCAAGGTCGTGCGCGTCACACCCGATGAAGCGAGCTATGAGACCCAGTGCAATCCGACCGCTGAGAACGCCGACGCCAGCGAGTCAGCAGGGGCAGTGGGTAGCACCGTGCAGAGCCTAAGCGGCACTGTGGCGCACTATTACCCACGTGTGAACGAAACCGGCACGTTTATTCTGTGTTACCAGAGCGCCGCGTTGAGCAACACGTGGATCTGGGTGACCGACATCCATGACTTCACGGTCGGCGCGGCGCACCCCACGCACTACAGCCTCTCCGTGGACACACCGTACGAGACTCAGGTGCTCCAGCTCTTCATCCACGACAGCGGTGATGATGTGACGGGCAAAGAAGGTCGATTGCAGGATACAGATCAACTGAAGCTGGTTTCCCGCGGCTCAGGACCGATGGGTTTCGACTGCACGGCGGACGCGACCACCAGTAGTGCAATTGGTACTATCACATACCTCAGTGCTCAGAGCAATAGCAGCACGCACGTGTACCAGATCTGCAGTTCCACCGTAGTGAGTGTGACGGTGTGCTACGCGCTTTCAGGGGCAACGGCAGTGTCACCGAGCTGGGCGGAGGTACCGTTTAAGTCTCCGCCAACGACCTATATTTTCATGGGTGTGTCAATCGAAGCGGACCCATTTGTGGGGCCGCTGCGTGGCTTGAGCAGCAACCCTTCGGGAGCCGATACAGTCTGGGTAGCACCGCGTCCGTACGAGCCTTTTTCATTCTACTTCACAACAGCGGTAGCGGGGGTGGAGGTGCAGCGGGTGGCCTTTGCACAGTCTCCCGTGACTCTTTGTGCACTGGACGTGAAGTACGTGACACCTCTCTTCTACCAGAAGGAGCCACAGCAAATGAACACGTTTACTGTGTCATTGCCATCCTCGGGCAGCTACACCTTGTACATCGGTCCGTACACCTCTGTAACAGCGCCCAACATTACGCATGGCACGCCGCTCCTGGTGGGGCAGTGCGACCCGTGCAACTTTACGCCGAGGTACGCACTTGCTGGAACGGAGGTGCTGCTGTCCTTTCCCAGCAGCACTGGCGGCACCCTCAGTAACAAAGACGAACTGCGACTCTTTCCGGTATCCCAGGGGCTGGCAGGGCGGCCCTGTGAAGCGACAACAGGGGCGTACGCTGGTGTCACACTCAACCCTGACCCGTCGTTGAGTACGAGCAGCATAACCGTGTTCAAAGTGACCACTGGTGGGGAGACAGACCCAACAAAGTACCTGGGTGAGTACTACGTATGCTACCGCTTGATGAAGGCGCCCCCCGCCACCACTGGCAGCTCGGCTCCTACGTTTGCCGTCGTGGCCGAGAACAACGGGACGGCCTCCATCTTCTCCGTCTACCCTGCTGACCTCCTCACTGCAAAGGGGTGCCCTGCCTCTCAGATGTACGCCCTCGAGACAGCCGTGTTCAACGTGACGGCGCGCGACACCGTGCTGTACCCGAATGTAGCCTTCACTCCTTCGGATGTGTTTATCGTCGTGCCGTCTGATATCTTGAGCAGCACCGTCGGCGGAGGCTGTGGCAGCATCACTGACGTGGATGCCATCATAGCCGCGTCTGGGGGCCGTGCGCAGCTGGCAAAGCTGGACACGTACGGCAACGGATACTCGAACTGGTACCTCACCTTCGCGCCCCAGGTGACGACGGTGAGCTATAGCTGGTGCTTCAAGATGCAGTACGACGCAATTTTCCGCAATATATCCGTCTCGCTCCAAACGGTGCAGATGGAAAACCCGAACGCGGTCATCACCAGCCCACCGGTCATTCTGCCGACCTCGACACCAGTGAATATCTACATCAAGGGTTCTGGGATGCTGGTAACGGACAATGTTTATATTGTTCCCGCCACTGAGTTGTGTACGGAGACGTGCAACCGCCCACTAACGCCAAGCGAGTGGCCTGACGTCGCGCACACCACCCAATACGTGAACTCGACAACGATGCTGGTAACCTTTGCGCAGCCCATCAGCGTCGTCGTCTCCCTCGGTGTGTGCTACCGCCGCACCGGTCGATACCTCACGCGGTTGGCGAACATTGCCGTCCTCGAGCCGAATCCCACCTCCTACACGGTCAACTTTGCGCCTCGGGTTGGAACGCGGCCGACACTAACGTTCACTGGCGAGAAACTGACAGGCACTGACACAATGATGATTGTGAAGCCTGGTGACCTCTGTCTTGAGGAGGGCGCCGTCGCCACGGGCACGTTTGTGTCGGTCAGCGAGGACGCAAAGACAAGTCAGTTCCTTCTTACGCTGGTCGGCAGTGCAGTGCTGGCGAAGAGTTACACTGTGTGCTACAAGATATCGACTGTCGGCGCCTATGTGGATGTGTCGCCTGTACTGCAAGTGCTGGAGGGCGGACCGTCGAGTGTCTTGTCAAGCAACACCCCGATGCGCGGCCGCGCGACGGTGCTGACAGTGGCCGACCCGCAATTAGATGACGAGATGTACATTGCGTGCGTTGGATGCAGCTGCTTTGACGAGGTTGAGGCTGTTGTGCCGTACGGCAGTGCGCACGCGAAGGCCCATCCCGTAGAGGGGAGTTCCTCGAACGCCGTTGACACCGTCTCCATCTCGCTGCGCGTTGGCTTCGACGACTCGAGGAGCTACCCTGTATGCTACCGCCGCAATGGCAGCGGGTACGCGCAGGTTGGCGGTCCTGACTACTTTGTCACACCGGTGCCGAACTCGCCGAGCGCGGTGGCGGGGCTGCCTGCCTCCGCGCAGTACCAAGGCCAGCGTCTGCAATACAGTTTCTCGGAATACACCACCGCCGTGCCTCTCTCCAGTGGCGACCTTGTCATGCTGGTGCAAGCCGGACGCACTTGCTGGGACAACGTGGAAATGGAACCGAGCCTGATTGTGGTGCAGACAAGTCAGCTGACGAGCACCGTGGAGTCCCTCGGTATAGGTAAATGGGATGCTCACGTGCCTTCTCTAGGGCCCGACGTGCCACCTAGCACACCTCCACTGTTTCCACTCTCCTACATTCTGTGCTACCGCCAGCTCGGGCAGCTGGAATACGTGAGCGTGCCGTTTGAGATGCAGGCGACGGTGATGAAGGCGGCCGACCCGGCTACCTTTGAGACGCAGCCGACGGTCGTGGAGAAGGGCATGTTGGAGGTGAGCGTGACGTTTAGCTACACCGACGCAGGAAAGGACGGTGATGAGGCGTACGTGGTGCAGTTCACAGACCTCACAGACACGGTGTGCGACGACGCCACGTCCACGATCGTCTCACCACTCGGAAAAGCATACCCGACATACCTAATGAACATGTCTGGTGGTGCTGTTGCGGGCAGCAGCAGCACGGCTGTGTGCTACACCCGCGCTAACGCAACCGTGGCTGAGGTGCCGCAGCTCCTTACAGTGGCCGAGAGCAATCCGAGTGGCTACATAACGAACGTGGCCCCTGAGTCGGTCGCACGCGAGCGGCAGTACATTGAATTCGCCATCACCGGTTCCGGCCTGAGCGTGGAAAGTGACACGGTCGCTTTCACCGACGTGCCGTGCGCAATTGCGCCACGTCCGTTCGAATCCAGCAGCTACCTCGCGCGCCTCGGCGACGCCTCCTACGACGGCACAGCTTACAAGGTTGTCACTCAGTTTACTTCGCCAACGTCCCCGATCACTATCTATGTGTGCTACCAGCACAACTCGGTGTGGCGCGAAGTCGGATCAGCGCTGAAGCTGGACGCGCCTCAGCCCCTGACAGTGTCCGTGACCTCTGCAAATGGGGCGATGGCAACGCCACGCGCGGGGCAACACCTGCACTTGCAGCTAGTCGATGGAAGAGTGACTGCGCCCATCGCTGCCGCGGTGCTCAGTGCGAAGACGACGGGGGAAGGAACATGGTGCCACAACTACACAGCTGCACACGTGCAAGAACCAGCGCTAACCATAGTGTCGGCGGCGATACTGGACGTGCCGGTGTGGCAGGTCTCCGGGGATGCGCGGTTGTGTATCCAGTATGACGACGGCACGCCGTGGGCCGACGTGGCGAGCAGCATCGATGCCCCCAGCATCTCCATTGGCCCAGCGAATCCGTCCGTCATGGACGTCTTTCCGAGTCCTCCGCGGGTGGGGCAGAGCGTGACGCTGACGTTTCATCTGCTGGTGTCGTCGAACGCAGGGGATATGGTGAAGATCACGGCGCCGGACTACGTGGCGTGCGAGACGGCGGAAAGTATTGTCGGCTTCCCTGCTACCATGCCCGTCACCGTCAAAGACGCGGCGACGACAACCATCACGCTCGTGGACTCGACCGATCCACTTCTGTATCGCAGCTTCAACGCGACTGGAGCGTACCGCGTGTGCTACTACAGCGCAGAAGAGATGTCGTGGGGAGTGGTGGGTGGCACACTCGCCGCCGGCTCCGTCACGGTAGAGACGCTGGTGCCGCAGTCGTGGGACATCGCCGCTGGCGACAGCACTGTCGGGCAGGAGTTTGCTCTGGCCTTTCACGACGAGCTCAGCCTTCTAAAGCCAAGCTCTGGGGATGACCTTGTGTGGGCAACGCCGCCCAGTTTGAGCTGCGGCGAGGACCCATACACGTGCAAAGGATGTATCATTTTTGAGTGGAATACGTCACAGTCAACCCCTACCACGGCTGTGACCGCGGCCAACGCCTCGGTGCATGTGGGTGGCATGAACCTCTGCTACCGTCTCGCCGCTGCCACGGCCGCGCTGGTTCCTGGCTCGCTGGACATCAAAACAGGCCCCATTCAGTGCGTGGAGGAAGACTCTTTCATCTCCGGTCAACAGACGCCGATAACCTTCCGGTTGGAAGAAGGTACTAGCGTCACGGACGACAGCTGGCGCCTCTCCTTCTACGCAACTACATCGCTGCACTGCAACGACCGATACCTCGAAAGCTTTGTTCCAGGGTCAGCGCGGCTGCAGGAGGTGACGAGCACGTCGGCGACGTACTTGGTGGTGTGGCCGCCTGGGCTCGGTATCACAAGCAAGGAATACACGATCTGCTACACTCATAATATGCTGATAGGTCCAGTATGCACGTGCGGCCAGATTGATGCGAAAAACGGCGAATGTTACATCACTGGCTCACCAGGGTCACCGCAGAGCTTTGAGCCGTCGCCGCATCCCACGTACGTGGGACAGACAATGACGCTCAACTTTGTAGTGAACGCGTCCATGACCGCCTACCCGCCCACGGCCATCAAGTTTGTCACGTACGTGGACGAACTTACCTCCTGCGAGGGTACCCCAGCCTTCACGCCGGTCGGAGCCACCCTCACGAAGGTCAGCGAGCTCCTGTACACGTATGTCTTCAAGCACAACTACGCCCTCGGCCCATCCACACTGGTGGTATGCGCGCTTACGGACTTGTCGACGTCGTACAGCCGCGTCGCCTCGGTGATCGTGCCATCGTCCCCAACAACGAACAACACGCTGTGGATTCGCCCCTACCTCGGCCTCACCACATTTCCGTCCGAGGCGAAATTTTTGCTTTCGATGCAGACGCTGAATTTAACCTTCACGATGGCCAGCCAAAATGAGGACGATGTCGTGAGCACGAACGACCTCATCACCGTCGTCCCACACCCGGACGACTGCACCGAGTCCTACATCAGCACGCAGGACGCGCCTACTCTCCTGACCATGTTTTATCTTCCCGACACGGCCTTCCTGACGCTGCCAGCGACAGTGCTGAGCGTCAACGCATCGCTGTTCCTCACCCGCTCCCTCGTAACCTTCGCTGCCGGCACGGCGGGGCAAGGCACGCACACGTTCTGCTACAAGCTGGACAAGGGTACATGGGCACCTGTGCTGCCGACGCTGACAATAGGAGAGGCACTCATCAGTAGTTGCTCCATCACAGGCGCGCTGAGTCCTTCCAATGGCGACAACGGCGGGTCGAGCGGCGCGACGACAAACAATGGGGGATCGCTGCGTGCCATGTTCTACGCCCCGACCCAAATCCTGGGTACAGCCCTGTTCGAGGAACTGGCGTCGCCCTTGACAGACGCGGTGCGTGTCGTGTCACAGAGCGAGTGGTGCACAAACGATGCGGCGGCGGTCTTCACCATTGACGTGGCTCCAAGGCCGTCCTCTGGCGCGGGAAGCGGCGGTGTTCAAGCGGTGTTCTTCGCACCCCTGCCCGGCGCCTATAAAGTGTGCTACCGCTTCGGCACCAGCACGAACTGGAGTCCGGGGTGCACCAATTTAGCCGTGACGGACCCTACCCCCATCGGGGAGACGACAGGGTGCTGGAATATCGGGCAGACGGTGGACATGAAAACGACGCACGTGATTAGCGGCTACACCTTTACCACATCCGATCGCTTGCGGTTGGTGCAGGGTTCGCTGCCGTGTCTCCTCTCAGACGGATCGTCAACAACGTCGTCGTCAACTGTGACGGTGGGTGACGCCACACAGCCGGCATACGGCATACTGCTGTCTGACGTGGTGGCGGGGCAGAAAACCTACGTAATGCCGCCCGCCTTCTTCCGAACGAATACAAACGACGTGCGGCTGTGTTACACAGACGCCGCCGGAAACCAGTTTGCGGTGCCGTTGGACTTCGTTGGTAACCCGGGCCAATCGCTCTTCCCTGTTGAGGCCCGCCAGCCGACCAGCGTCTTCTTTTCACAGAAACGCATTCAGGTTGGGCAGCGCTTATTCATGAACTTCACCTCCGCCATCGCTTCTGTGACGCCCTTGTTACGCCCGTTCGCTGCGCTGCCGGCGCCCTACACGCCGGGCCCCGCTTTCAATGGGACCTTTGACGGTGCAACACTGCTTTCAGTGCCGAGCAGCACCGCTTACACCGATGGCCGGTGCGCTGCTGCGCTGCGTACAGGCGCTCTCGCCACTACCTCGTTCCTAGGTGTCTACGGCTCCGTGGCGCAGAGCGGCGAAGGCTACGTTCCGTACACCATTGGCAACTACGACCCAACAGTGGCACAGCACTACGTTGTATGCTACCAGCTGGCAACGTGTGGCGTGGTGGACAGTGGCGATCCGTTACAGGTGTACAACATGAACCCGTCCGACGTCTACACGGACGTCTCGGCGCCACGACGGGGGCAGCTGATCACGGTTCTATTTGTGCGCGACACGTCATCGCCGTCCGCGGCTCTGCTTACGCCTGGCAGTGATCGCGGCATTAAGCAGTCCAATCTAGACTCCTGCTGGACCCTCACCGACATCGACGGGCAGCCGGTGGAAGGCACCTCAGAACTGACGTACTTCACGACGATCTTCTACGCCCAGGCGCCAGAACTTGCCTCGACGACAGTCACGCGGAGCTGCTACAAGCTGAGCGAGGGTGGCTGGTCCGAGGTGCCGAACGGCGTGGGAAACGTACTCGCTGCCAACCCAAAAAACTTTGCGACAACTCCAATCTCCGCCCGGGTGAACCAGGTAAACTACATCCATTTCTACGGAACGGGCCTCGGCAGCAACGACCGGGTCAAGCTCATCGTGGACTCGTCCAGCTGCAGCGAGGACTCGGTGCCGCCGTCGTCGCTCGCAGCCTACAGCCCGAGCGCGCCCAACAGCGCCACCGCTGGAACGTCTGAGGGATGGAAAGTGACGGAGGTGAGCAGCGACGGGTCGACAGCGACGCTGAACTTCACGTCCAGCTCGACCGGTACGTTGAGCGTGTGCTACCGGCTTGAGACAGATACAGTGTGGACACTGGTGTACGGCAACCTCATCATCTACGAACGCGACCCACCCACCGTCAGGAGCACACCGGTCGCCACGCTTGAGGGAGAACTATTTACGCTGGACTTCACGGCATCTACCGAAGGCATCTCTGCCCTTTCCCCGAACGATCGGGTGGTCCTGTACTACGGCTCAGACGTCAGCTGCGTCGCCCCGACAGCAGATGAGACCGCGCCTTCCGTCACCGCTTCCCCGTCGCGCACAGACACGTTGCCGCTGTCGATCGCGTACCAACTGGATGTGGGCACGCGTGGCAACTACACCCTCTGCTACAACGTGGCCATCTCCAGCGTGTCAGGGGGGTACGTGTCGGTTTGGGGCTACGATGTCGTCGTGGTCGCGCCAAACCCACAGAACATGACGCTGTACCCGCTCCGTGAGTCGAAGATCTACCGACCAAACGAACTGCTGACGTACGTTTTTGCTGGATGGGGGCTTGCGGCAACGACGGAAAAGATGGATTCGGTAAAGTTGATTCAGGCAAGTGCGGGCAGCAGTACCACCGACGCGATGTGCCAGAAGAACCCCGCGGCACAGGAAATCACGTACTACTCCCTCAACGCGAACGGCACCAACGCCGAGCAGGTGTGGCGAGTGTCGCCCGCGGGCATGAATATTTTGTACTCGGTGTGCTACAAGCTGTACGGCGGACAGTATCATGTCATGGGAGAGGCACTGACCATCACCGGGACGGCGAGCCCGAGTGGGGCGACGTCCGCGAAACTCAGCGGCAGCAGCGGAACGATCTCATCCGGCGAATCCATGTCGTGGACGCTCGTGGGCGTAGACGCGCAGTCCTGCGCTCATGATGAGGCTCTTCTCTTCTTCAGCGTCAACGACTGCTACGACGTGTCCTACTACGTGGATGTGAAGTCGATAATGTCGTCGAGCGCGTTGATGGAGATTACCTTTCCAGCCGGGGCGTCCGTCGTGTCGAATTGTAACGGTGTAACGCAGCTGCGCGTTCCGTGGACGTACGTGCTTGATGAGGGCCTGCCGAGCGGCCCGGAATCCGCGCCGACGGCTTCCCTTAGCCTGTGCTACTGGAGCCATGGCAACGAAGCGGTATCGGTGTTGTTAAGCGACGACATCACCTTCAGCGAAGGTGTGCCGCCGCCGCTCAGCATAACGCTCTCCGTGACTGCCCACGAGGTATTTAGCTTTGAGCTTTTCGTGTCGCCAACGACAACTGACTGGGTCGTTCTGGTGTCGAACCCCGAAAACTGCGTGGGTGTCAGCGCCCCTGCCAACGATGCGGTCTTCACGGACCTCACCTATAGTGCAACCACGGGCATGGCCACCGTCACAGCAGCCGTTCCCGTCGCAGGGATGTACTACGTGTGTTACTCGCACCAAACTGGAATTTGTGCCCCCAGTACAGGGCGTGAATGTGCCCGCGTGGTGGCGCAGGTAGAAGCAACAGCTGCCAGCCCACAAAGCTGGAGCGGCCAGCCGACGCCGGTGTACGTGTCAAGCCTGTTCGTCATCAAGCTAGCTTTTGCCAGTAATGGCGATGCGGCAGCGCAAGGGACGACGGCGTCGGCGTGGCTGACCGCCATGGCAACTGGGAAGTTGCCGCCCACCATGCGGGACGTGTGGGTGGCGTGTGCGCAATCGCAGATAACGGCATCACTTCGATACAGCTTGACGTACCACAACGCAAATGATTCCTGGATCACCGATCAAATTTTTATGCGATCTGGGCCATATGCCCTGTGCTACACTGCGCAGAGCACCGCCGGGGCGCCCCTGCATCTTTTCAGTCCAGTCAGCAACGCTGGCCCCGTAGTGTGGGCGAGCACCGTGACCGGCGTCAATCTGCCATCCTTAATGACAGTGGCAAACGTGAACACGGTCGTACTCACCGGCGGTGGCTTGTCAACGACGGATGTGGTGATAGCAGTGGGACTCCCCTCCTCGAACGCGCCAACGTTGGCGTCCGATGCGACGGAGCTGCCAAGCGACATCTGCACGAACGAAGCCTACACACCTCGCGTGATCTCGACGAACCCGACCTCTGAGAAGACCACTGGCATGATATCGATGTTGCGAAACCTAGTATTCACAACTGCGGGCGACTACGTGCTGTGTTACACGGCGACCTACGGCCTCACCACCAGCGACAGCGAACCCAGTGCTGACACTGAGTCGGTGACAGGGACCGCCGTTCTAATCACCCCGACGGCCTTCATCGTGTCGCCGAGCGTGATCAGCATGACCGTCACAAGTGCAGTCCTCGAGGTGGGTGTGGAGCTAGACATTCTCTTCACCGGCAGCGGGCTGATGTTGTCCGACATGGCTGCGTTGGTGTACGTAGGGAGCATCGAGGGCTCGCCGACAGTGCAGACTGTGTGCCTCGGCAGCAGTGTCGCCTACAAAACCATGGTGTCCGTCAGCGCAGACGGTACCAACGCCAAGTACAGCACGATCCCTGCGGAGAAGGGTGTCCACATGGTATGCTTCAGAAAGTCCTTGTCGAGCATCCCCATCCTCTTCCCGACCAAACTCTCTATTGGCGTGCGGACAGCCGTAAAAGCCAACTTTACGGTGCAGCCGGGTGGATGCACAGCCCTGCTAGTGTGCACAATACAGCCCACAATCACGCTGCTCGACACTTCCAATTTGGCCACATCGGCGCCGCAGAGCTCCGTGAGCATGCAACTGTACCTCACAGACGGCACCACTCCCGCGCCAGCCGGCTATCTTTCTGGAAGCACCGAGTACTCACACGTAGACTTCACCAACTTCACGTTCTGGGCGCTGCGAGTCTCAACCGAAGGGAGTTACATCATGAAGGCAACCGTGACGCTTCCAGGCGGTGACACCCTGATGGCGACGTCGAGCGTGGTCAAGGTATCTAAGGGCAGCGGGGCGGTCGCAGATGTGGCGGAGGTTTCCTGCCTTCCCATCGGCATCCTTGACCGCACGATCGGTTCCACGAAGGACACAGTTGACTGCCTCATCACAGCCTTGACGAGCGATGCGCTAAGCGGTTTCAAGGTGCTAGTGAACGTCGGCACAGCCAGTTTGGTGAACCAGAACGGCACCACAATCGATGGGCTCCCGACGTACAATTTTCTCGTGACCGCCCCTTCAGAGGCATCGCTGGAGACAGGTCTCGTGAACTCCATGTCGATTCTAGTCACGCCTACGCCGCCATACGAGACCTTGCCAGTGCGGAACTCCCCCGTGACGGTTCGGCTGGCAACGTCGCCGAGTTCGCTGACAACAATTGGTTGCAGCGCCGAGACAGGGCAGCTTCCACTGCCGAACATGGTGCGCGTTGGTGGGAATCTGACATGCTACGTGCAGGGCATTGCGAAGATTCAGGGTCAAGCACACAATATTGTGGCGCGGCCGGAGGATCTGAAAGTGAACTACTACTACAACGGCGACGAGAGTACAAGCGCGGTGGTGAGCCTTGGCCCCTACCCGCTGGACATCAACGGCCGCTACGACTTTGCACTGAAACCGGTAAGTAGCCTGACCATCTCCGTCGCCGGCACCGTCTTTTCCACGGATGGTGCCAGCACGTCAAGTAGCGGCGCGAAGTCGACCTGGGTGGCAATGGCCAATAGTCCGCAGACGTTCAACCTGATCGGTGTTCCAACCGCCACTGCATCAAGATTAATGTGTGCATCAACGCGCACCGGGTCCATGACGTGGTACACACCGACTGAGCCGTTGCAGTGCACCGCCACTCTGGCGGACGCGCAAGGACCAGTAAATGGCCTACAGAGCGAATACAGTCTGCGGTTACCAGATGGGGGAAGCGTATCGGAGTTTAATAACTCCGCGTGGGGCGTCAGTCTTGTCTGGAAACTTGCTGCACCGCCGCCACCGTCGTCGTCAGTGAATTCAATGAAGTCGGTGCTGCCACAGCAGCAGCCGTATGCAGTGGGTCCTGTGGTATACACCCTCGCTGCTGCGGTGCGACAGAGCTTTAGGGTGGAGGTCATGTACTCGACATCAATCACCGCCATCGCCACATATACGGGTGACTTGGTGTATGTAGCGAGTGTCCTGAAGACGGTACCAAAGCTGACGCAAGGGAAGACGGTGAGTATAACCTTTGCAGGCATTGGGCTTGTGACAACGCACCGCTACACCCTCGGGGACGCCTCCAACTGCTCCAGCGTACTGTCTGAAGCAAGACCAACGGAGGGCAGTGCGGATGGTCAGCTAGTCCTCACCTTCGAGGTGCCGAATGCCGCCTTTACCATCTGCTTCGCTCCTCCAGACGCTCCCACAGGGCTACAGCCTCTGTTGGCGATGCAGTGGACACCAGAGACGACGGGCGGCCCCTCCCGTGGGTGGACGGGGGACGACTTGGTGTTGCTGATCGTTGGCGTCCTTGTCTTGTTCATTCTTGTGGTGCTGCTGATAATTCTACTCTGGTGCATCTTCTGCGCCCGTGAGGAGGACAGTCCTGACAACATCGTCGATGAGGAGCACCTCATCACACACCACGCGCCGGCGAGAATGGCCACCATCACACCGCGAGCCGGCGGTACCGGGCAGAAGGTGTACATGCCACCGCGTGCGAACAATCGGTATGTGCTCCGCAGCGCCAATGAGTCTCTTCCCGTTGCATGGTCGTCGCCAGCGCCACTGCCTGCTGTGACCTCCTCTACGCCGCCGCCGCCGCCATCATCTTCGACCCCAGCTGCACCGCAACAACAGCAACATCCCCAATATAATCCGAGCAGTAACACGCAAATTCGGATCAACATTCACGACAGTGACGGGGCAGACCTTGCCGCTCCACGTGCGCCACACCTGCAGGCCATCACCCCTGCTGCGGCGACGTCGATGGCGTACTCTAGCAGCGGCAGCAGCTCTCTCCCACCGGCAACCAGGCGAAAGCGTCACCACCAGCGCTCTCATCGCAGCAGCAGCGCGAACAGCGACTACCCGCCACACCAAGAGCATCAATCCAAATCCAAATACGCTGACCTCGACAGCACTGCGCCACAGCCACCACTGCCATCAGACTCGATCTCACTCACCGGAACTAGTGCACCAGAGGCCCGGAAATCCGTACCTCCGCTGCCGCCACCGCCTCTGCCGTCCGTCACACTACTGGGCCATACTGAGCCAACGCCGTCTGCAGCATCTGGGCTGGTGGACAGTCCTCGTCACGCAGCCACCAATGCGACCGCAGGCACTATGCAGAACATGTTCCCTCCACCCATGCCGACCACTTTGCCAGCGTCGTCGACTGCCGCACAGTCACCACCATCCGGCTCACACGAGCACCTGCATCACACCGCGTCAGGCATGGGCGTTGGTAGCTTGGGCCCTTTCCGAAGCGACAACGGTGCGATGGAGGTCTTGGAGCCCATCATCGTGGCAGGGCACACATCCAAGCCAATGGTGCGTTCTGCATCGTTGCCGCGGTAGTCTTGAGGAGGAGGCTGGCGTAGCAGTGGTTCTCCGGTGTCCGTGTGCTTACATGGTTTCGATGCACCTTCTGGTTGCTGGTTTGGCCAGTCGGCGGCAAGTACGCGTTGGTACTTGCCGCTCGTCCCTCACTCAAGCACATATAGAGATGTAGCATAGGTGCCAGTATTGCCTCCTTTGCAGCGGAGGCTCACATAGAGTGTCTAGAATACGTTGAAGTTGGTGAGCCGTCGTGGCTCACTGCGTCACTGATGAGACGCATAGAGAGGGAATCCGTCGATGCGTGTCTGTGGTTGTGCCGATTCCACTGTTGGTGTCATGGGCTCCGTTGTCACTGCTGCTCCTGTCGTCGGTGTTGTCTCTGTACATGGTGGGTAAAAGGGAGGAGAAAACAGGGAGGGATGGGTGCGCAACTTCAAACATGTGTGCCCATGGTCGTTTTCTCGAAGGATGGCTCACCCACCCTCCCCGGTGCCCGTGATGGTGGCGGTGGCTCCGGCTCTCCTGTCGATGGGTCGATGCGCGTCCTCATTTTGTGGAGGAGAGGGGAGGGGGGCAGCGGCGCGGAAAGGACCCATGGGGACAGAAGCACGCGAGAAGAGTTGTGGCTCCTCCAAGGCGCCAAGTTGTTTATTTTTTCTTCTTCTTTGGACTCCGTACTATGCGTTGCGTGCTTCCTTTGATACATGCATCCTGTGTGGTGCTCGCCTCCTCCTCGTTTGCAGCACCTGTGGGCGGGGTGGCGCATGGGAAAGTGGCTCGACCCCCTCCCCTCTTCCGGAGCCTTTTGTTAATCTTTCATTCGTGTGATGTTTGAGCGCCTGTTTGTCTGTAGGTTGAAGAGGGAGGAGTGTCGGGTCATCTCATGCACTCAATTCTGCATGCCAGGTACCCTCACTGCACGTGCCTCATCAGCGTTGTTTTTTCCCTGCCGCGTATCTCCCACGCGTGGTGGGTTGTTTACATCCGAGCTAACGAGCATGTCTCGGTTAGCTGTGTTCGTACGTGCATGTGTTTCCCTCTGCGTGTGCTTGACGGCACCCATATAGATGTAATGCACTGGCGTGTGCAGATTTGCGCTGACGAACGCCGCATGCTCATGCCACCAAGATGATCCCTGAAAAAAAAAAGCGCGATGGTAACAAGCAAGCGCCTCCCACCCCGCTCCAGTGAGTGTCAGCCACCATCAATCAAATACATGTGACGAGGGGGTGGAGGTGCTGCGTGCGTGGCGCCAGACATCGTTCGGTACGCCCTTCCGCGCGTCTTACGGGACGACACGCTTCTCCTCCCTTCCCCCATCCCACCACCCGGCGCGTGGGTGCAACCTCTCCGGTGGATATCGGCGTTGACGTCGTGGCAATCGCTGCCTACGCCGTCCTCCTAAGGTGTGTGAACTTTCTCGTGGACGTCTTTAGCTCGTATGCACGTGCACACGCGTACGCACCTCTTTCTCTCTTGCCTCCCCCCCCTTTTCCCCCTCTTCCGGCATTCTTTCACCCATGGCCACATACACACACACACACGCGCGCGCAGATTTTCTGCCTTTCATCATCGTTGTCTGGCTCCCCACCCCAGTGAATACCACTCTTTCGCTTTTGCTTTCCCCATCCTCTTCCCCACGTCAGGACGACGACGACGGACAAGCAGAGCGTTCAACTACCCCTTCCCCTAAGGACATCTGCAGGATCAGCGCTGCACTCTCCTAATTAAAAGTGTCACACAAGCACACGTCAGCGTACCTGTAGAAGCAGCCATTCGAGGAGCACACTATTAACCTAACAGACACTTCAAAGGAAATTATCAGCACATTGCATCGCCTGCACTCTCCCTCTTCGTCTCTGTCCGGCCGACCACCTTGTACCCATTTACGACCCCCGCCCAGCCCACCTCGCAGGCCCAGGAGCCCTACGCACTTTTACAGTGCCCAACAACCAACCCGCCCAGTCGGCGCAGCGTAAGACAATAAAAACTAAAAGGAACGGGGCATCATGTCAACGAAGCAGCACAGCGCTAAGGATGAGCTGTTGTACCTGAACAAGGCCGTCGTCTTCGGCTCCGGTGCCTTTGGTACGGCGCTGGCGATGGTGCTCTCCAAGAAGTGCCGTGAGGTGTGCGTGTGGCACATGAACGAGGAGGAGGTGCGTCTCGTGAATGAGAAACGTGAGAATGTCCTATTCCTCAAGGGAGTGCAACTGGCGTCGAACATCACTTTCACCTCCGATGTGGAAAAGGCGTACAATGGTGCCGAGATCATTCTCTTCGTCATCCCGACACAGTTCCTGCGCGGCTTCTTCGAGAAAAGCGGTGGCAACCTGATCGCCTACGCAAAGGAGAAGCAGGTTCCGGTGCTTGTGTGCACAAAGGGTATTGAGCGCTCGACGCTGAAGTTCCCCGCAGAGATTATTGGCGAATTCCTCCCGAGCCCCCTGCTTTCTGTGCTCGCGGGCCCCAGCTTTGCCATCGAGGTGGCCACCGGCGTCTTCACGTGCGTCAGCATCGCCTCCGCCGACATCAATGTGGCTCGCCGCCTACAGCGAATCATGTCTACAGGCGACCGCTCCTTCGTGTGCTGGGCCACCACCGACACCGTCGGCTGCGAGGTGGCCAGCGCCGTGAAGAACGTTCTGGCCATCGGCTCTGGTGTAGCGAATGGCCTCGGCATGGGCCTCAACGCGCGTGCCGCCCTAATCATGCGGGGCCTGCTCGAGATTCGAGATCTGACAGCCGCGCTGGGCGGCGATGGCAGTGCCGTCTTCGGCCTCGCCGGCCTCGGCGACCTCCAACTGACGTGCTCGTCTGAGCTGTCGCGTAACTTCACGGTGGGCAAGAAACTGGGCAAGGGTTTGCCTATCGAGGAAATTCAACGCACAAGCAAGGCTGTCGCGGAGGGTGTGGCGACAGCCGATCCGCTGATGCGCTTGGCAAAGCAGTTGAAGGTGAAGATGCCCCTGTGCCATCAAATCTACGAGATCGTCTACAAGAAGAAGAACCCGCGCGACGCTCTTGCTGATCTCTTGTCATGTGGCCTGCAAGACGAGGGCCTGCCGCCGCTCTTCAAGAGGTCAGCTTCCACCCCCTCCAAACTCTGAGGTGGAAAAAGCCGCACGCTGCTGCCCCATCTGCCCCGGCGAGTGCCCCCTCCCCTGGTTCTCCTCTTTCTGCTGTTCCGTATATTCTTTCATGTCCTCCGTTCGCACTGCCCCGCTCCTCGGTAGGTACACGAAGGCAGCTCTCGAATGTACACGAACAAGGGGCGGAAAGGGCGCCCGGTAGTCTGTAGAGACAGTTGGAGCGCACGACGGTCACGCCGTTCGTTGACGCAGTGCACGCAACGCGACACTTGAGCAGAAGATGCAGGAGCTCCTTCGCACGCGCGCCCTTTGTTCACCTTCGACAAAGCTCGAGGCCACAACCACAGCTGAGTGCGACGCATTCGAGCACACATACGCATTCTCTTCCTCTTTTTTTCCAGTTATTCATCCTTGTAAGTACGCACGTACGCATGCTGCGCCCCCTCCTCCTCCGACCGTGTTTCGGTTTCACTCGACGTTTTGTGGTGTCGCGGAAGTGAGATCGACACACATGCGTAAATGACGAGTCAGTTCTATTCCACCTGCGCGTCTTCACGTGCATATTTTCCCCTCCTCGTCAACGTCAACATCTCGATTTCCTACTGACACCGGTGCCCAGGGCAGCATCCCTCTCCCCCCCCCCACACACACACAAGCACCACACCTCCTTTCCGGTTCTCCCTCGTGCGCCCAGCTCATGGCCAAATCTCCCGTTCGCGCTGCCGTAGTCCTTTCTCATTTTTCCACGTCTTTCGCTCGCTGGTTACCCACACACACACACACACACACACACACACAGTCTCTGTGTGTCAGCTGCCCCCTCCCCCCTTTTCTCGCACCACCATTGTCTCTGAGCCTCACGCCTGTCTGTTGACGCGTGCTGATGGGCCTGCTACGCCTGTGTCGAATAGTGTTGTATCGATGTCGCTCACCTGTTCCGTTCAGCGCCCTTCTCCACCCATCTGCGGCTTTGTGACTGCACACGGGAGAGCAAAGACAGACATGAGCAAACCCGAGGGATTCGGAAAAAAAAAAAAAAAACTCAGCACACGGTGTGCGGTGCCCACTGTGTGCGCCACGGAGAGCGAAAACAGCGAAAGCGAAAGGGAGTTCCGCGTGTGCATCGGTGTGGCGATGTCGCTGTTTTTGCTTTCTTCCCTTCTTCCTCTACTTTGGGCGCGCCCACACGCCGTATCCCCGATTTTCCCCCGGGTCCAGTGGGCCTCACTGTGCTGGGTGTGAAAACCAAGCAGCCCCCCTCCTCCTCCTCCTCCTCTACCCTTTGCCAACGCCGAGCTGCTTCTGCTGGTGACAAGGTCGCGTGCCCACAGCGTGGGGGGTGAGGGCGGTGCATCGCTGCTGCTGCGCTGGCGCCCATGTCGTGGCCATGGTGGCGTCGGAGCGGCCTGCAGCAGCGAGCATCTCTGCGCCATCCCCATGGCAGGCAAAATGCCAGCGCAATGCGAGCGCATCCCATCCCTCCGCCGCTGCCCGCTGGCAGGGAGCCTGGGCGTGGGCCTGAGGGGTGCCCCGGGTGGTGGCGGGCATAAAATGGGAGCGGTGGTGAGGCGACCTGCGGTGTGCGGCACCTGGGCCTAGGCCCAGGCAGATGCCATGCTGAAGGTGGCTGGGTCGGCGCACTAGCTGTGACGCGTGTGTGCCTACCGCCGCCTCGCACCCACGCCATGAGGTCTGGGGCAGGGGTCGGTCGGGGTGGGGAGAGATGGAAGCCTAGCGTGGCAGCGGTTTGCCCACGCGCTGTGTCCCGCAGACGACGGGCACACGCGCATACATGCGGGGAGATCTTAAAAGGAAATATTGTTTCACCTGTGACAGGCCCCACTCATATGCGTAGGGTGCGCACGCGTCTGCGGTGCTGTAGTGTGGACGGCAATGAGAAGCCGCAGGGGTGCGCCGAGGCGCACGAGAGCAGCACCACTCGTAGGCGAGGTGAGCGGACAGCGTGGCGCGCGGAGATGCGTGTGGGCGTGTGGTGCTGCTCTGTCGCTTGCCTCATTGGCAACTCCGTTTCCCCACACACGCAACCGCGAGCGCCCTCCGTCTCGTCTTCTCTCGACCAGTGCTGCTCCACTGCGCCGTGGCTGTCTCAGCGGCACACGTCCTCACCCCGCTCCCTGTGTCCGCGTGGGCGCTGGTGTGGAGCAGTGCACGTGTGTAGGGTGGGGTGAAGGCGTGGATGGGAGTGCACGACTGACGTGGCCCTCCCACGCGTTCGCCCCACCGCCACCTCCTCATTTGGGCGTCACACGTTGTCGTGGAGGAAAACGCCGAAGTCCGTCACCGCCCCCCTCCCCCACCCTCCCTCATGAATGCCCCTCCTTCTCTCTGTGTGTATTTGTGTGTGTGTGTGTGTTCGCCAACCTCCCCCCACTTAGTGCACCCCACCACGCCACGCCACTAACCGCATCTTCTTCATCGCCGTTCTGCCGTTCCCCCCGCCATCGCGCACAATGTTGAACGAATGGGGGGCGGGGGGGGGGGCACAGCTGAACCGGAAGAAGATGACCGAACGGAAAAGGTATGAGCCTCATAAGAGCAGTCATCACACTCGCATTTGCAGGCGACGCCAAAGCCGGCTGCACGCTTCCATGCCCCAAACCAACGTGCAACTCCATACCCGCCCGCTCCACACACCCCTCAGCTAGCCTCCACACAACGAAGAAGCACCAGGCTTCCGTGCGCAATGGAAGCCCCTCCCACCCCGTCAAGGCCTAGTACCCCCTAGAACCACGCCATCACCGGAAAGGGCACCCACCTGGGTAACAACAATCGAGACCAATGCACAATCCACGAGCAGGGTGACTCCAAAGCCATGGAGAGGAAACCCATGCGGAAGGAGAGAGACGGCCACCACCCCGCTACACCCATCAGACACCCTTAAAACAAAACAAATAGCCCACCCGCACCTCATGGACACCCCTCTCACATCACGCAGTTACTGCCAGGATGGTCCCAGCCCGCGCCACCTGCCAACACTGCAGCAAAAGAGCCGGCGCTCAGCCATGTCGCTGCGCACACACGGGCGTGCCTTCAGGTTCTGCGCAATAACGCGGCACATCTTGAGCTGTGCCCGCTACTGTCTCGCTAAGTGCAGGCCGTCTGCGTAGTCATACCGGGTATCAACACCCTTTCCCATGACACGTGCTCAAACGACCGGGGAAGAGAATGGCGAACTCTCACTCTAGCTCGCCGTCCCGCCGTCGACCCCAACGACTCCATGACATTGATAGCCAGCAAAAGGCTCAGCCGACACGACACCACCACCCCAGCAACCACCGCTTCCACGATACGTGCTTCCCATTGAACAAGTCCTCCACAGCCCCAACAAGTTTTCCCGCCCCACAGCTCTTCCCCTGACAAAGAACCGTCGTCAGCTCTCCACACCTCTCCGTTCTGAAAACAGTGGCGTAAGGCTAAAGTGCATCCCTCGTACAGGAGACATAGATTTCCTATTCGTAGCCATCCACACGTCAACGGCCACGCCACACCCCACTCCCCGCTGCGCAGGGCGCCTGTGCGCTTGGAGAGGTGCAGCGGCGCGGGAGGGGGTGGGAGGGGCTGCCGTGCACGGGCACGCATGTCTTCTGTTTTTTTTTTTCCTTACATGACCTTCCTTTGTTGGCTTTGGCACCCGGCACACACACCCCACACCACGACGGCCGTCTGCGCCATCCGCGTCTGCGGGCGCGTGCGCTGTGTGTCTGCATTCTCTTTCCCCTTCTCGCTCGTTCCCCCCTGCCCTCTGGCCCCCGGTGCCAGCGTGAGTTCGGCTGTGGCCGCCCACGCGGCGCCGTAACGCGGTCAGCACCCCCCCTCCTCCTCTCCTCACCCGTATTCGTTTGTGTGTCCGTTCCTCTTTCATTATTCCGTTTCCATTTTGTACCGACACGCGTTGTGGGAGCGGGTGGCGACTTGTGCGTGCGGACGCCGCGCAGCACAGACGCGTCGCTCACCCACCGTCCCCTCCCACATCCGCGTGCGGCCCGCACTAGCTCGTGCGCACGTCACCTGCGCGGCCACCAAGCTGCGTCCCACACCCCCAACCCTCCCCACCACACGCCCGCGCCTCCGTCCCGTGCCGCGGACTCCCTCTCTTCCCACTCCTCTTGGTTCCTCCGCTGCGGCGTCCCTCAGCGGCCAGCGGTGATGCTCCACCCACGCCCGCTCCGGCGCCCGTCGCCGCCTCACCGCCGTGCGCACACTCACATCCATGTGGCCACTGTGTCCATGCTCCCCACTCGCCCCGGCACACTCCCTGCTCCTCCCCACTCCGCTATACTTCTTCTCCAACCCCCTTCCTGATTCCTCCCTCCACAGATCCGCCATCGCATCCCCTCCCGCCACCCTACCCCCCTCCCCCCTTCCTCCTCCTACCCGCACCCCGCCGTCACACAGCCATGTCCGTCGACAGCAGCAGCACGCACCGACCCCGCAGCGTTGCCGCGCGCCTGGTGCGCCTCGCGGCTGCCGGCACCGCAGCCGCCGTTGCTGTGGGCTCCGCCGCTGCGTGGGCGCACGGCGGTGCGCTCCAGCACCGCTGCATCCACGACAGCATGCAGGCCCGCGTGCTGCAGTCGGTGGCGGAGCAGCGCATGCACCCGAGCAAGGTGTCGTCCCTCGGCCTGCCCTACGTTGCTCTGCACCCCGCCGACACTGCTGCCCTAGCCGATCCCAGCACCGCCAGCACACGCAGCATCGTTCGTGCTAAGCAGTGGGGCACGCTGCGCATCGCCGTTTCCGCTGAGGACCTCACCGACACCTCATACCACTGCGCTCGCGTGGGGCAGCGTGTCAACACGCACGACGGCAAATTCGCCACCTGCAAAGCAGATGACATCCTCACTAAGGAGAAGCGCGACATCCTCGTGAACCACCTCCTCCCGCAGGCACTGCAGCTGCACACGGATCGGCTGAAGGTGCAGCAGGTCCGGAATAAGTGGAAAGTTACGAACATGGTAGGCCGTACCTGCGGCAACTTCAAGGTGCCGCGGTCGCACACCACCAAAGGCTTCCGCAACACGGACTTCGTGCTGTACGTTGCCTCCGTGCCGAGCGAGCCCGGTGTACTCGCGTGGGCGAAGGTGTGCCAGCTGTTCTCCGATGGCCATCCAGCCGTGGGCGTGATCAACATCCCCGCGGCGAACATTGCGTCGCGGAACAACCATGCCGTCACGCGTGTCGTCACGCACGAGGTGGCGCACGCGCTGGGCTTCTCCAGCAATTTCTTTGAAGCTGCAGGCATCCTCCAGAAAGTATCTAATGTTCGTGGCAAGGACTTCCGCGTTCCTGTGATCAACAGCAGGACGGTGGTGGCCAAGGCGCGTGAGCACTACGGCTGCAACACCTTGGAGCATCTGGAGCTGGAGGACCACGGCGGTGCGAGCTCCGCTGCGTCGCACATCAAGATGCGCAACGCGCAGGACGAGCTCATGGCTGCGGCCAATGGTGGCGGGTACTACACCGCCCTGACCATGGCCGTCTTCGAGGACCTCGGCTTCTACAAGGCGGACTACAGCAAGGCCGAGGTGATGCCGTGGGGCAAGGACGCCGGCTGCGCCTTCCTCAGCGAGAAATGCATGGAGAAGGGCATCACGAAGTGGCCGAATATGTTCTGCAACGACGATACCAGCATGCGGTGCACCAGCGAGCGTACCAACATCGGAAGATGCGGTCTTTCGCGTAACAAACGTCTGCCCTCTTACTGGCAGTACTTCAGTGAACCACTTCTCGCTGGTAATACTGATTTCATGGACTACTGCCCTGTCGTGGAGCCCTACAGCATGGTAGCTGCTCGCAGAGCGCGTCTGAAGCAGCCGCACGGATGAACGCCTTCAACGTCTTCTCCGACGCGGCGCGCTGCATCGATGGGAACTTCAGGCCGAAGGTGACACCCCAGGACACAAGGTCGTACGGTGGCCTGTGCGCCAACGTGAAGTGCGACACGACGAGGCGCACGTACAGCGTGCAGGTGCGCGGCAGCAGCCGTTACGTTGACTGCACGCCAGGCCGCCGAGTCGAACTCAGCGGCGTGAGCGACGCCTTCGAGCAGGGCGGCTACATCACGTGCCCGCCGTACGTGGAGGTGTGCCAGGGCAACGTGCAGGCAGCCAAGGACAGCGGCAACGGTGCGGCGGGCCGCCGTGGCCTGCGAGCGTGATCCGCCGCCGGCCTCTGGTGCCCCCACACACACAGCCACGTAGCGCTCTAAATAGTCCACAGGACGTTTGGTGACGGTGCGTCCCCCCACCCCCTCTCCTGTTGCCTCTCGGAAGAACTGCACGCTGTGCGTTGATCTCTCCTGTTGTACTCTTAATTTGCTGTGCCTGTGCACTGGGCGGGGTCCTCGCCGACCTGCCTCTCCCCCTCCCCCCCCCTCCTGTCTCCCGCCACGCCACACCCCACTCCCCGCTGCGCAGGGCGCCTGTGCGCTTGGAGAGGTGCAGCGGCGCGGGAGGGGGTGGGAGGGGCTGCCGTGCACGGGCACGCATGTCTTCTGTTTTTTTTTTTCCTTACATGACCTTCCTTTGTTGGCTTTGGCACCCAGCACACACACCCCACACCACGACGGCCGTCTGCGCCATCCGCGTCTGCGGGCGCGTGCGCTGTGTGTCTGCATTCTCTTTCCCCTTCTCGCTCGTTCCCCCCGCCCTCTGGCCCCCGGTGCCAGCGTGAGTTCGGCTGTGGCCGCCCACGCGGCGCCGTAACGCGGTCAGCACCCCCCCCCTCCTCCTCTCCTCACCCGTATTCGTTTGTGTGTCCGTTCCTCTTTCATTATTCCGTTTCCATTTTGTACCGACACGCGTTGTGGGAGCGGGTGGCGACTTGTGCGTGCGGACGCCGCGCAGCACAGACGCGTCGCTCACCCACCGTCCCCTCCCACATCCGCGTGCGGCCCGCACTAGCTCGTGCGCACGTCACCTGCGCGGCCACCAAGCTGCGTCCCACACCCCCAACCCTCCCCACCACACGCCCGCGCCTCCGTCCCGTGCCGCGGACTCCCTCTCTTCCCACTCCTCTTGGTTCCTCCGCTGCGGCGTCCCTCAGCGGCCAGCGGTGATGCTCCACCCACGCCCGCTCCGGCGCCCGTCGCCGCCTCACCGCCGTGCGCACACTCACATCCATGTGGCCACTGTGTCCATGTGGCCACTGTGTCCATGCTCCCCACTCGCCCCGGCACACTCCCTGCTCCTCCCCACTCCGCTATACTTCTTCTCCAACCCCCTTCCTGATTCCTCCCTCCACAGATCCGCCATCGCATCCCCTCCCGCCACCCTACCCCCCTCCCCCCTTCCTCCTCCTACCCGCACCCCGCCGTCACACAGCCATGTCCGTCGACAGCAGCAGCACGCACCGACCCCGCAGCGTTGCCGCGCGCCTGGTGCGCCTCGCGGCTGCCGGCACCGCAGCCGCCGTTGCTGTGGGCTCCGCCGCTGCGTGGGCGCACGGCGGTGCGCTCCAGCACCGCTGCATCCACGACAGCATGCAGGCCCGCGTGCTGCAGTCGGTGGCGGAGCAGCGCATGCACCCGAGCAAGGTGTCGTCCCTCGGCCTGCCCTACGTTGCTCTGCACCCCGCCGACACTGCTGCCCTAGCCGATCCCAGCACCGCCAGCACACGCAGCATCGTTCGTGCTAAGCAGTGGGGCACGCTGCGCATCGCCGTTTCCGCTGAGGACCTCACCGACACCTCATACCACTGCGCTCGCGTGGGGCAGCGTGTCAACACGCACGACGGCAAATTCGCCACCTGCAAAGCAGATGACATCCTCACTAAGGAGAAGCGCGACATCCTCGTGAACCACCTCCTCCCGCAGGCACTGCAGCTGCACACGGATCGGCTGAAGGTGCAGCAGGTCCGGAATAAGTGGAAAGTTACGAACATGGTAGGCCGTACCTGCGGCAACTTCAAGGTGCCGCGGTCGCACACCACCAAAGGCTTCCGCAACACGGACTTCGTGCTGTACGTTGCCTCCGTGCCGAGCGAGCCCGGTGTACTCGCGTGGGCGAAGGTGTGCCAGCTGTTCTCCGATGGCCATCCAGCCGTGGGCGTGATCAACATCCCCGCGGCGAACATTGCGTCGCGGAACAACCATGCCGTCACGCGTGTCGTCACGCACGAGGTGGCGCACGCGCTGGGCTTCTCCAGCAATTTCTTTGAAGCTGCAGGCATCCTCCAGAAAGTATCTAATGTTCGTGGCAAGGACTTCCGCGTTCCTGTGATCAACAGCAGGACGGTGGTGGCCAAGGCGCGTGAGCACTACGGCTGCAACACCTTGGAGCATCTGGAGCTGGAGGACCACGGCGGTGCGAGCTCCGCTTCGTCGCACATCAAGATGCGCAACGCGCAGGACGAGCTCATGGCTGCGGCCAATGGTGGCGGGTACTACACCGCCCTGACCATGGCCGTCTTCGAGGACCTCGGCTTCTACAAGGCGGACTACAGCAAGGCCGAGGTGATGCCGTGGGGCAAGGACGCCGGCTGCGCCTTCCTCAGCGAGAAATGCATGGAGAAGGGCATCACGAAGTGGCCGAATATGTTCTGCAACGACGATACCAGCATGCGGTGCACCAGCGAGCGTACCAACATCGGAAGATGCGGTCTTTCGCGTAACAAACGTCTGCCCTCTTACTGGCAGTACTTCAGTGAACCACTTCTCGCTGGTAATACTGATTTCATGGACTACTGCCCTGTCGTGGAGCCCTACAGCAACGGGAGCTGCTCGCAGAGCGCGTCTGAAGCAGCCGCACGGATGAACGCCTTCAACGTCTTCTCCGACGCGGCGCGCTGCATCGATGGGAACTTCAGGCCGAAGGTGACACCCCAGGACACAAGGTCGTACGGTGGCCTGTGCGCCAACGTGAAGTGCGACACGACGAGGCGCACGTACAGCGTGCAGGTGCGCGGCAGCAGCCGTTACGTTGACTGCACGCCAGGCCGCCGAGTCGAACTCAGCGGCGTGAGCGACGCCTTCGAGCAGGGCGGCTACATCACGTGCCCGCCGTACGTGGAGGTGTGCCAGGGCAACGTGCAGGCAGCCAAGGACAGCGGCAACGGTGCGGCGGGCCGCCGTGGCCTGCGAGCGTGATCCGCCGCCGGCCTCTGGTGCCCCCACACACACAGCCACGTAGCGCTCTAAATAGTCCACAGGACGTTTGGTGACGGTGCGTCCCCCCACCCCCTCTCCTGTTGCCTCTCGGAAGAACTGCACGCTGTGCGTTGATCTCTCCTGTTGTACTCTTAATTTGCTGTGCCTGTGCACTGGGCGGGGTCCTCGCCGACCTGCCTCTCCCCCTCCCCCCCCCCTCCTGTCTCCCGCCACGCCACACCCCACTCCCCGCTGCGCAGGGCGCCTGTGCGCTTGGAGAGGTGCAGCGGCGCGGGAGGGGGTGGGAGGGGCTGCCGTGCACGGGCACGCATGTCTTCTGTTTTTTTTTTTCCTTACATGACCTTCCTTTGTTGGCTTTGGCACCCAGCACACACACCCCACACCACGACGGCCGTCTGCGCCATCCGCGTCTGCGGGCGCGTGCGCTGTGTGTCTGCATTCTCTTTCCCCTTCTCGCTCGTTCCCCCCGCCCTCTGGCCCCCGGTGCCAGCGTGAGTTCGGCTGTGGCCGCCCACGCGGCGCCGTAACGCGGTCAGCACCCCCCCCCTCCTCCTCTCCTCACCCGTATTCGTTTGTGTGTCCGTTCCTCTTTCATTATTCCGTTTCCATTTTGTACCGACACGCGTTGTGGGAGCGGGTGGCGACTTGTGCGTGCGGACGCCGCGCAGCACAGACGCGTCGCTCACCCACCGTCCCCTCCCACATCCGCGTGCGGCCCGCACTAGCTCGTGCGCACGTCACCTGCGCGGCCACCAAGCTGCGTCCCACACCCCCAACCCTCCCCACCACACGCCCGCGCCTCCGTCCCGTGCCGCGGACTCCCTCTCTTCCCACTCCTCTTGGTTCCTCCGCTGCGGCGTCCCTCAGCGGCCAGCGGTGATGCTCCACCCACGCCCGCTCCGGCGCCCGTCGCCGCCTCACCGCCGTGCGCACACTCACATCCATGTGGCCACTGTGTCCATGTGGCCACTGTGTCCATGCTCCCCACTCGCCCCGGCACACTCCCTGCTCCTCCCCACTCCGCTATACTTCTTCTCCAACCCCCTTCCTGATTCCTCCCTCCACAGATCCGCCATCGCATCCCCTCCCGCCACCCTACCCCCCTCCCCCCTTCCTCCTCCTACCCGCACCCCGCCGTCACACAGCCATGTCCGTCGACAGCAGCAGCACGCACCGACCCCGCAGCGTTGCCGCGCGCCTGGTGCGCCTCGCGGCTGCCGGCACCGCAGCCGCC